>JAODAC010013250.1:13235-23633 GCA_027575185.1 Mimaenictus wilsoni | reverse complement strand
TTGGGAATCACAATTTCAAACTACGGACACCTTAAGGAAGAAATTCGAGCACAAGTTGAAAAAAGCGAACAGGATTTCGGGTTGCCTTCGAAATTACATATGGAGCAACAAACACCTTAGAACAGAAACCATAATTAACATCTACAAAGCCACATTAAGGCCAATAAGCACGTACTCTGCTGAAACGCACCCCGCAACATCTGTAACTGATAGACTACTGAAAACATGCGAAATGAGAATCTTGCGCTGTATCGCGAACACGTCTCTCCACGATCGAATTAGCAACATAGAGATTCGCCGCAAATGTGGCATCCAAGACATCGTCGATTGGTGTAACATGAGGCGAAAACATTGGAACCAGCATATAGATCGTATGGACAATCGAGGATTGGTCAAAATTGCAAGAGACAAGTTGCCTAGAGGCAAAAGATCCTTGGGTAGGCCCCGCAAGAGATGGAAAGATCATTTCCGGGGCGAACACCGAAGAGGAACAGGCTAACTGCCTATCGACGACAAAGAAGAAATTTGAAGTAGCAAATTTTCTGGAACATTTGTAAACATTTAGTAATACCCCAGTAGGTCATTGATAAATACAGTTATCAAACTAAATTTGCATATCATTTGAATAAGAAAGAAATCTTCTTTTATATAAGATATCTCCCAATTTCATATCTTTATTCCAAAATATGTTATGGAGCCTCAAAGTTGAAGTACCAACTTTTTAAATAATTTTTAAAAAATGAAAGAAGATACTTCTTTAAAAATATTCCTATAATTCGAAAACTAATATGATGCTCAGAATAATTCAGGAGCCATTTGGTAGAGAGAAACATCTTCTATCCAGTGAAGTTTTGTTCACTACCATATCTATATTATTACAGAAGTTATAGACAATCAAAGTTCAATCACAGGAGAAAAAAATTGAATAATATAACTACTAAATATATAGTAGCTTACTAAATGAATTAGTCAGACTTAAAAAATGTATTTATCATATACTAAGATACTAGATAAGTTGTGGAAATTTATGAATTTGTCTTACATTAATACAAGAAAAATTGACAATAGAAAGAAAAATGAGAGATATATGAAAATAATAATATTGTATTTGGTCCAGAGACCTGGCCATCGACCGACCATGCTGGTCCTTCAGCCTTGATTTTATTGTTATTATATGTGTTTTATATTACATGTTTATTATTGTGATCGTCCTATGATGTTGTTGTTGCTGATCATTGTGTTGAATTGTTTATATATGGATTCTTGTTGTGTGTGAGGGTTTAGTTGATTTGTCAACGGTTTTTATCCCTTTTTCTTGAGTGTTGAAAGTTGTGGATTGCGCGTATTTACGATTGTTGATTTGAAGAGTGATTTTTTATTGTGTGGTTTGTATAGGTGTGGATTAATGTGAATTTTTGAAAGTTGTAATTGTGAATAATGGGTGCCCATCCCGAGGACTCGAACCTCGTCCGACTGCGTGGTAGGCCCAAGCTCCACCGACTGTGCTGTCCACGTGGGCAGATATATGAAATTTTCAAGTTAGGTCATTATTTTCAATCATAAAATTCTAAATCATGAAATTATCTAAATAAATCAAGTGGTGTAGGAAAGAAGCCATGGAAGACGTCATCTTTATAATAAAGTTTATCCGAATTTGATATTTATATTCCAAAAAAAGGTACGAGGTTCCAAAGTTGAAGTAGCACGTTTTCAGGAATATTTGTAAACATTTAGAAAAAAAATCCGATAAGTCATTGATAAATACAGTTATTAAACAAAGGTTGTATATAGTTTGAATAAGAAAGAAATCCTCTTTTATGGAAAATATCTCCCAATTTAATATCTTTTTTTTTGAGTTTACCGAGCATCGACTACTGTGGTCATTAGCTCTTTTCCAATGTAATTCTTTTTCAATGTAATCAGTCATATTAGAGGCTAATACTACTGATAAGAAGAACTCACTTTACTATGCGTTCTCACTGAGGATCGAACGAACCCGGGACCTCATGGTTAGAAGCCATAGACCAGACCACTGCACCACTTGGCGGGACTAATATTTTTATTCTAATAGCTGTTACGGATCTTTAAAATTGATGTCAACATTTGTCATAATTTTTTAAATCCTTCTGAAAATCTTAAGGAAGATAATTGCTTTAAAAAGGCCTTTATCTCACAACCTAATACAATGATTGGAATAAGTCAGATGTCATTTTGAAGAGGAAAATATCTTCTTTTCTGTTTAATTTTCTTCACTCTGATATATTTGTTATGACAGAAGTTATAGTCGATCAAAGTTAAACCACGAGATTAGAGATTTCTTCAGAATAGTCGGAGGAGCTTAAATCGAGTGATTTAAGTCTACTTAATGAATTAAGTAGATTTACGAAATGTATTTAGTATATACCAGAGTAGAGTACTACAAAAAAAAGTTGAAATTTAGACGACTAATATAAATTAATAGAAGAAAAAAATAATAGTATAAGGAAAATAGAAGAATAAGGAATAATAGAAGAAAAAGTAATTTCTGAGACAAAACAATTATCAAGTTTCAGTTCTTCAGCCCTTTTCAGCTCCTGCGTCTACTGATAATCATCACAAGACCGAAGTAGGCTGAAAACCGATGGCTACCAGAAGCTGTACATCGACAGTGTACAGTGAAGCACCCAGTTGAGAGGGAGGCGTGACAGACGACCTGCGCCGATTCGTGTGACTGCCACCACCCGAACATCGTCGTCGGTGGAGGGGCAGGCCGGATCGATCGACGCACACACAGCCACACACGCCTACACCACAGCACAGCAGGCGTACGTACACGCATACCCCCACTTTTACTCACTCTCCTTCACACCGTCGTTCGTCGCCGAGGGCGGTGCCTCTACAAAACCCTACCCTCGCCCGACCCCACCACGAATCGGCGTACAGGCAGCGCCAACTGGATGGGCCCAAAACAGCCATACGCCGCCAGTCGTCGGTCGAGCGTCGTCGCAATCGCACGCCACAGCAAAGCGCGACGTTTTTTTCTCTTGCGCCCCCACCGTTGATCTCTGATTCGTTGTTATCAGCCGCCACCCCGACCGACTTGAGAAAAACTGTCTGATTTGTATTCGTTGGCATCGTGCGCGTTCAGTGCGTTTTTCAACTTTGTTCAGCTTTTGTGGGTGGTTGTGGTGAGATACGTGGACAAGTGTGACTAGTTCTGCTCGGAGTGAATTGTTCTGAAGGGATATTGGTGCTTGTTTTCCGCGAGTATAGACTGTTCTGTGGTTGCATTGCCTTGACGAGGGGTTAGGTTAGGTTAGCCAGTTCGTGGTCCTGTTGGCTGTGTTTATTCTGGAATAGTGTTGGAGGTGCGCGTACGCGCTGTAAAGCTGGCGGCCTTCCTGGAGAACAACGGGCCAGCCTGCCAGCCAGTCGGCGCCCTCACGCTGCGGGCCGGATTAGCCCATGTGCCCCTCGGCCCAAATTCGGCGTATATTCAGCATTCGGCGCATAATATAGGTAAACTATCTGAGGATACATCATCCACTTATCGTCTCAACTTTATCCTATCTTCTTATCTTTATCCTAAACCAAGTTATAAGCTTTCAAAGTTTCACGGTAAAAATTTCAATTCTTGTATGACTTTTAAATCATTTATAAACTTACTGATAACACGATAACCCGTCTGGTTTCTTAAATGAGTCAAGTAGCATGTTACACGGGAAGAAGTCTTCTACAAAATTTGTTCTACTTTGTTTTTTTTTTTGTTAAAAAATGTTCTTGAACAGTTTTAAGAAATTTCTTGAAGTATTATAAAACATGCATCATGCAATATCATCATATCTCGTAAAATTATTTAAATGATTCAAGTACCATGTGAAAGAGGAAGAAGTCTTCTTCCAAACAAAATTTACCCAAATTTGAAATCTTTGTTCTAAATAGGGTTATGGACCATCAAAGTTGAAGAAGAAAATTTTCATAGAAATTTACAATACATTTAGAAACATCCCAATAAGTCATCGATAAATACAGTTATTAAACTATGTTTGTATATAAATAGGATCAGAAAGATATCTTCCCTCAACTAAACAATCCTCAATCTTATATCTTTATTATAAATTAAATTATGGAGGCACAAAGTTGATGTACCAAATTATCGTGAATAGTTTAGAAAAATAAAAGAAGACACTTCCTTAAAAAGGGCCTATTACACAAAAGGCAATGTAAAGATCAGAATATATCAAATTCCATTTTGAAGAGGAGAACAACTTCTTTCCAATGGGATTGTCGTCACTTTGATATCTTTATTACAAAAGAAGTTATAGGGCATCAAAGTACGACCATGACATTTTCTTATCGAAATACTGGTATTCAAATAAGTATAAGTATACATTACCTTGTAGAGAATGATATCTTCTTTCTGATACAGTTTTACATACTCTGATTATGAGACTGAAGTTATTGATTGTTAAAGTTCGATTAAAAATCTTTATAAAATTTTTATCAATCTGAAAAATGACGTTAAAATACAAACGGTTTTAGCCACTAAAACGAACCTGAACCGTTGTATAGATTCAAATACCTTCTAATACCTTATGAAGTCATCCCCATTTTGATAACGTTAATCAAACGGAAATTATTGTTAAAAATTTAAAAAAGTTGGTCAACTTTTACTCAAAAGTAATTAGAATTAGCAAAACGTTCAATTGCGTTAGAATAATTAGAGGAATATTCCTGAAAATATATCAAAAGTAAGCTAATTAAGTCTACTTTCTTATAAACCTAAACTTAGCATAATTGGAGATTTGAGACTTAAGTTATAATAACTTAAAATTCGTCTCTTATAATTTTGAAGAAAACATTGTAAATAATTTGCAATCAATTTTGGACGATTACAGATAAATTAATGACTGACACTACCGAAGCAAGCCTATACACACGTTTTTCGATCAATCCTAAAATAACTGCGATATAATTGAACAAACACAAAGTACACGAGTGGTTTTCAATTAAACGCGTATAATTTTAAGTGTAAAAAAGGTTGTGCATCACGCAAAAAACCCTAAATTACTCAAGCGCTATTAAACCCACCGATACGTGTGATGTATGTCTAGAAAACTGATTAATTGCGTTGTTTATTAAAGCAACAATGATGCGTGTGCGATTGCGAATGCGCGAGTTATGCGCAATTAAAGTCGCGCTCATTTGCTCTGCAACGTGTGCGATCCGTCGGCTAATATCGTCCATCTTAATGGTTAAACGTGAAATACTGCGTAAAACAGTGGTGGCGAAACATTTATTTAATAATTAAACATGTGTCATGTAGCAAAAAAACGTGTTCTTTGATATACACTAGAGAAAGTTCTTTTAACTTGAGTAGTTTTTGAGCTATAAGTGTTTAAAGTTAGAATTAGAAATATTATTATTCTCAAATTTTGAAATTTATGAAAGAATGAGTTTAGGGCTATATTAAAAGAAGGTCTTATTTGTACGAAATAACATTTGAAAGAGCGTTAAATTGTCTTTCTATTAAAGTGAGATTGACTTTTGTGACTTGAGTTGTTTTTGATTTATAGACGTTTAATGCAGGAAAAGCTTTTTCAAGGAATTCATTGCATGGGTTTTCAAAGTTTTGGAAATATGACGATTCTTGGCTTAAAAAAATCATCAACGATATTGAGCTTGATATTACATGAAAGCTTATTAAATTGACTTTCAGGTAAAGTAAAGCTGATGTTTGTACGTTTAACCCTTTTTAAATTATTGGCCTCAACAGTTGGAAAATGTTGGAAAAAAGTAGTATCGTGTATTCTGATTTCATAATTCTTAAAATAAGTTAATATTTCAACCATTTAAAGTCATTTTCAGCATTGGCGATAAAAGTTATTTGAAAGCTCGTTTAATTGTCTTTCGTCCAAAGCTTTAAAGATTTTCTAGACTTAAGTCGTTCAGGAGTTATAGATGTTTGAAGCTGAAGAAGTTTTAAATCATAGTTTTTTTTAGTTCAATTTTATAACTTCGAAAATATAAAAATTTAGACTCTCTCAAAACTTTTAAATATTTATGTTGTATACGATCCTATAGTTTATTAAATTTTCTATCAGCTAAAGTAACGATGGTATTTCTGACTCAAGTAGTTTCTCTGTTATATGTGTTTATATTCAGACATTTTTTGAAAACTAATGAATCGGTATTTTCTTATAAAATCCCAATTTTCCACATTTTCCTAAAAGAAAACTATAAAGTATTATACATCATATGAAAGCTCTTGAAAATATCTTTCAGATAAACCTAATCATACTTTCCTAACTTAAAGCGTTCTTGGGCAATCAGTCAATAAATATCCAAAAGTTTCACTCGGACTTTTACAATGAAAAAAACTAGTGAAACATACAAGCTTTATCAAAACCAATGGTCCGAAATTTGCTCTCAATATTTTCCTCTTGAAATTAAGTGAGCAAAAAATTTAATATTTTGATTATATTACTGAACAATCGCATAAATAATGTTGTTAACGCTGATGTAAACGCAACGGCGGCGTGGAAAATTCGGCAACGAATGCACACATCTGCGAAGGAAAAATTGCGGAAAACAAAAGGCTTGGGGCCGAGCCAATTCGCAGCGCCCATTGTTCGATGTGCACCGGCCAAGCGTGCGTTAATAGCGTCACGCGTTGCGATTTTAATGCGTCCGATCGTGTTATGACTCGCGAGAATCACTCTTTTTCTTTTCAAGAACGAAAAATTTCCCATCGGTTTCAATGTTAAAGGAATTTCATATTTTCTAAGGCGATTTTAAATGCCTCCGAGGGTGCGTTTGCGTGGCGTCTAAGCGTTCCAACTTAAATATTCATCCGAAAAATGCTCCTGCGAGAGGATTACAATATTCATGTTACTTTGATATTCATTAGGTAAACAGTGGAATAAGAATTGAAATTTTTCGTCTCGCGTTTTTTCTTCTGCTTTTATTCAGTTTTGCACTTTTAACTAATTACCTAAAACACTGCTTTAATTAAGTAGCAAATGCTATAATTTTATATATGATACGAACGCCCATTAAACCAGTTTACTCAGATGACTTATGTTGTTTTTGAGTCATTAAGTTTTAAAGTTGGAGAAGTTTGTAAAAATTGAAAAGTACGTCGACATTAACAATTTTTGGAAAAATATCGATTATTTGCCATATTTAAAAAGATAAATGAAATACATGAATACACATTTTATAGCTTATTAAATTGTCTAAGAACTGTGGTAAGGACGGATTTATTAGCTTAAGTAGCTTTTGAGTTACAGCTTCTTGAAGTTGAGTAAGTATTTTATGTCGAAAAATGGCGCTCCTCTTTCAAAGCGATAATTTCTAAAAATATAATTTTTGCGTATTATTAAAATAGAGAAGATAAAGTATTATATATCATTCGAAAGCTCATGAAATTAGCTTGAAAATATCCTCCAGATTACTTTAAAGTCTTAAGTCAATTTTGAGTAATGAAGTTATAAGATTGATGAAGTTAGTAAAAATCGCGAAATTTCTGGGCATAGACAATTTTTGGAAAAGTATCAATTATTTACAATAATTGGTAGGGAAAATTAAATAAGTTCTATTGAATAAGATAGCTTCTCAAATTACCTTTTAAATGCAGTTAAAATGGATTTAACAACTTAAGTGTGGTTCTTGACTTACAACTTCTTAAAGTTGGACACTTTTAAAGCTTTATTTTTAAAGCTTTATTCTTTCAAAACGGTTTTCCTAAAAAATGAAAATCAAAGTGTCGTATGTCATTGCAAAGCTTACTAACGTGACTTTTAAATGATGTTGTAGCGGTTTTTATCATTTCGATTGTTTTCGAGATGCAGATAATTAAATTTATTTCTAAACTTTCTTTGAAGTTTCTGATAAAATCTAAATTAGGAACATTACAATTAACAATAAATCAACAAATTATATACTACACGAAAGCCAATAAATTCTTCTTTCCCAGTATAATCCCATTCCCAGTTACATAGCTTAAGTCAAATTCGAGTAATTAACCCTCAAAATTGACTATCAATAAAGAACAAACGATTTCTGATTCTTTTTGTTCTTATTTTTGCAAATTTTCGGAAATACTAAAACAGAAAAATTAATGGGTTCATATCCCTAGAAAGCTGATTAATCTAGCTTTCGAAAACTCTTAAACATATTAGTATAACTCAAGAGATTCCTGAGATATCACTGTTTAAACACGCGAAAGTTTCTTTTTAATTTAACTTATTACTGAAAACTTCAAAAATAGTTTTACTAAAACCTTAATTACAAACAATATAATTAACAAAACATCAACAAATTATATACTATCGGAAAGCTAATTAAATCTACTTTCCTATAAACTCATCCCTAGTAAAATAACTTAAGTCACATTCGAGTAATTAACCGTCAAGTTTGACTTGAACCATAAAAAACAAACGAATTCTGATACTTTCTTGTTTTTTCTTTGCAAATTTTCAGCATTATTAAAACAGAAACATTTAAGCGATATATATATATATATATATATATATATATACCTAGAAAGCTGATTAAACTAACTTTCGAAAACTCTCAAACAGATTAGTATAATTCAAGCCATTCCTGAGATATCGTTGCATAAATATGTGATAGTTTTTTTTTAAATTGAACTTGTTACTGAAAATTTGAAAAACAGTTTTACTAAAACCTTAATTACAAACAATATAATTAACAAAACACCAACAAATTATATACTATCGGAAAGCTAATTAAATCTACTTTTCTATAAACCCATCTCCAATAAAATAACTTAAGTCACATTCGAGTAATTAAGCCTCGAAGAACAAACGAAAAACTCTTTGGAACAAAAAGTAAATTCATTCGAAACTACGCTCTTGTTAAACATGACTTAGCCGTATATTACTTAGTTGTTTTCGTATAAATCGACGCCCGTAAAGAAAAAGCCAAAGGTGAATAAGACAATTCATCATTGTCATGAGCGCCACACGTGTAAGTGTGTGTACGCAACATGCGCATCTCAATTGTTAATTTGATGCTGCGACCGCGATGCACTTCCATCAACGTGGTCGGGGCCCGATCATTTTTCATCGAAAATGCCTACAGGGCATTCACAGACAGACACACTGCTCAACAGACGCATGTGCAGCATCCGCGAGACTAAATTATAGTTTTTCGTCCGGCGCGTCCTTCTAGCCGCTTCGGGGTGTGATTAAATAGTAGCGGGCCAATTTTCGCTGCCCACCATATTCGGTATGTGTGTATGCACCAACCAACCAACCAACCAACCAACCACGTGGTGCTTCATCGTTTGAGGGCATCTTTTGATTTGCTTTCCACCCAGTTGCCTACCTCTCCTTCTTGTGCCTTCTGTTTAATAACCTACTTGCCTACAAGAACACACCCTTGACTTACGCAGAGTTATACTTAAGTCACCTTTTCATTGGGTTGTTATTATGTCAACAGAGATTCAATTCATTCAAGATGAAGTTTAAATATTTTACCGTTTTTTTGGGTTTTCCAATGGATTTTCGATGTTTTTCAGAGTTTATGGGATTTAAAAGGATTTTTAAAGAATTTTATGAGTTTTTACTAGTTTTGCCATAGGGACCTGCTGTTGATTATTTAGTATTCGTCTAGTTTTACTAGAATTAAGTCTGTTTTCATCCAATAATTAGGGGTTATTTCGAATTTTGTTCGTTTTTTCTTAATTGTCTTCGAAGAACATTCTTTAAAGTTTCAATTTTTCTAAAAAATATTTTTACGCTGAAGTTATTTAAAAGACATAGCTATATTGCATATCATTTGAATGCCAATTAAATGTTCTTTTATAAAATTCTAATCTCATTTTACCAACTTGAGTCATATTAAACTTACAAGCTCCCAAAGTTGAATATTCCTTTACGTTTTATTTCATTTCCACAAATTGTTTTGAAGCAAGAAAACGTTAATTACGAAGTAGTTATTTAGGAAATATCTATATATTATATATCATTTTAAAGCCAATTAAATGCACTTTCATAAAATCTGAACTTTGTCCAACCAACTTAAGTCATATTAATGTTACAAGCTCTCAAAGTTGAATATTCCTTGTCGTTTTATTTCATTTCCACAAATTGTTTTGAAGCAAGAAAATGTTAATTACGAAGAAGTTATTTAGGGAATATCTATATATTATATATCATTTGAAAGCCAATTAAATGCACTTTCATAAAATCTCAACTTTATCCAACCAACTTAAGTCATGTTAAAGTTACAAGCTCTCAAAATGTAATATTCCTTTTCGTTTTATTTCATTTCCACAAATTGTTTTGAAGCAAAAAAATGTTAATTACGAAGTAGTTATTTAGGGAATATCTATATATTATATATCATTTGAAAGCCAATTAAATGCACTTTCATAAAATCTCAACTTTA
>JAODAC010013250.1:0-13135 GCA_027575185.1 Mimaenictus wilsoni | reverse complement strand
TCCAACCAACTTAAGTCATGTTAAAGTTACAAGCTCTCAAAATGTAATATTACTTTTCGTTTTATTTCATTTCCACAAATTGTTTTGAAGCAAGAAAATGTTAATTACGAAGTAGTTATTTAGAAAATATCAATATATTATATATCTTTTGAAAGCTAATTAAATGTACTACAATAGTGCATGTAGTCCGATTTAAGTTAAGCCATATTTAGGGAAAAACGGGTTAAATTTTATTTTCAACTTTTCTCACGCAATTTTGTAGAGTTTTTGACGAGTCGTATTTATTAAATGATAATTAAGACTAAAATAGTTTAGAAACATGATCACTATATACATCATAAGAGAGCTAATTAAAGGTGTTATCATACAAGCTTATCTATAGTTTTCTAACTTGAGTGATATTTATATTATAAGCCTTCAAAGTTGACTTTTCAATTTTGTGAAGATTTTTCGAGTTGTTTAAGAAAATAGCTTAAAAAAATTTAAGTAAATTAAGATGAAACTACTTTAAAAATTTGATAATATCAAAATTTTGTATATCATCTGAAAGCTAATTAAATTTGCTTTCATAAGCGTTATTTCATACTTAACCATTTTGAATCATATTTATGTTATAAGCTCTCAAAGTTGAAGATTCTTTTTTAATTCCATTACTATCATGTTTTGTAAACTGAGTTTAGATGGTTTTTAACGAGTTTTGACCGGTTTTCATGAGTTTTGACGGACTTTAACGAGGTTTCACCGAGCTAAACTCGGTTTTCGAGTTAATCGAGTGTTGAACATGTTCGAGTGTACGGATTTTAAGGAGTCTTTGCGGAATTTTACCGAAGTTTTATGTAAAATCAAACGAAAATCAACAAATTGTGAAAAAACTTTTCTTCGCTTCTTGTTGCAGGAAGGTGTGAACCAGCCGCCGGTATGCTGATAGCGTGCGCCGGCTGCGACAAGCCCATCCTCGACAAGTTCCTGCTGAACGTGCTGGAGCGCACGTGGCACAACGACTGCGTGCGCTGCTTCGACTGCCATGCGATGCTCAGCGACAAGTGCTTTACGCGCGAGGGCAAACTCTTCTGTCGCAGTGATTTCTTCAGGTAAATCAGCCAACATCTCATTCATAACACACATCATACCTCCCAAGAATCAATCCCCGAATCCCCCGAAACGAAAATTGTGTTTCAATCACCCTTTCATTCCACCTGTCGACACAAACAGCCCAGCTGGAGCTAGGGCTAGGGTTGATTGAGGTTACGCACCCGACTTAGCAACTCGCCACGTGGGTCGTCTACACCTACCAACACATAGACGTTCGCACTCACAGATATCATCCGTCCACTAGCACTAACAAGTAAGTCTCGACACAAGCAAGTGCAAGTCTTGGCATTGAATTAATTGCCGTAATTCCCAGCGACGTAAACAATAAATACACCCGGCCAAACAAACTTGGCTGGGTGGTGCGGCGTAAGCAGCAATATGCGACCTTAGGTTGGTTAAAAAGCGTGGTTGTTGTGCAAAATTGGTCGTCGTCGTCGTCGTCGTCTGTTCGTATCGTTGCTCTGTGTTGTACGCTGTGGACGGTTATGGTACATTTGAAATTTTTACGAGTCGTAAATTTTTTGGATTTGCCCCAGCGCGCCAATGCAATGCAAATATAATGAAGTTGACTGAACTGTATTTTTTCAATTCGACTTGTGTTCAAAATTATACTTGATAACTTTCAACTTAACTTAAAAAGTTAAACATAACTTAAAATTACTCAATTTAACTTTGATTTTATTTTTTAAATGTGACTTAAGTCATTCTATTTACGAGAAATGATTTAAGAAATATGCCTTTTTTATTTTCTATAACCAGTACATATTTACTTGAGTCAAGTAAACAAGTTGTTAAAGTTGACTTTCCTTTCTTAGTCATTATTTTTTCTGAGAATTTTAACGGTTTTCACTTTTTAAATGAATATTAAGACTAAAATAATTAAGATACATTATCACAATATACATCATAAGAAAGCTAATTAAAGGTACTATCGTGTAAACGTATTCATATCTTTCAAACTTCACCGATATTTAAATTACACGTCTTCAAAGTTAAATTCTCAATTTTGTGAAGATTTTTCGAGTTGTTTCAAAAATGTACTTAAAAATGCTAGTTAATACCAAATTACTCAAATTATATGATCGAACTGTACACCACCTGAATGTAAATTAAATGTACTATAATCTGACTTAAGTCATATGACTTAAGTAACATTACCTAAGTAATATGGCTTAAATCTTCCAATTAGAATGTAAGAAAATAAAAGACCATTATTGTATTGAACTTGTATAAGTCAGCTTTACTTGTAGAGACACTTTAAGTTAGTTTTAAGTAAGTTAGATTAATATTTATTGTTAGATAAAATAGGTTTAACTTCCGTTGAAATGGCTTTAAGTAGGCAGGAATTAACTGCAAATAGATTTTGTTTCGTATTTCATGTTTTTTCCCCCGTCATTTTACCCCGTTTTTAACCCGATTTTATTCCGCCTTTACGCCTCGTTAAAGCGTTCCGTGTGCGCGAAATATTTTGGCGAGGTGCTCGCGCTTGCGTGTGGCGAATGCGTAATGTGACCAACAGTCACGATTAACGACACAGCTCGCAAAAAATTAACCCTTCTTGTGTGATTTCTGTGTGTATGTGTGGGTGTGTGTGTGTGTGTGTGTGTGTGTGTGTGTGTGTGTGTGTGTGTGTATATAAGAATGTGTGAGATTTGTGTTTCCCTCCAACACATGAAAAACTACAACTAGCGAAATATTCGCTATAAATACAGTAATCAAATAGGCTCGTACACATCGACGACATTTCGCGCTAAATACATGCGGAAAATCGCGATTTTATTCGTTTTCTGTTGTTTTATTGGAGTTTCTCTTTGTGTGTGCGTGTGTGTGTGTGTGTGTGTGTGTGTTTTGTATGCGTGTAAATAGTGAGTTTGGTAGTTGGGTGGTAACACACGTGGTGCGTACGTGGCGAGTACGCATGATGGCGGTAGGCAGTAAGTGCGCGCGCGCGCGCTCGTAAAACGTGATTTACGACGAATATTAATGACGAAATTAATTAACAAGATCGAGGGCCAATTATACATATATATTATTGGCGTACGACGACGATGTGATGATCGGATGTGCTATTGCATAAGATGACTAAAGTTAAATCTTTGATGATTTAGAAGAAACGGCTGACAAGTGATGCTAAATCTGATTTATTCGTGATATTTCACTTACAATTAGCATAATTTGAAGTAAATCCATTGATATAAGCAACGATTTATGTGACTTACTTAAATCATATGTCTTAAGTCACATTTATTTGAAACGAGTATTATGGAGGTGACTTTAGTCTAAATTCGACCGAAATCTGGACTTATTTTTAAATGAATTGTATTTAGGCTTACTTATCTTACAATTAGTAAAATGATTTAATGACACTTATGCTTAATGTGTCACCAAACAATGTGAAAATAGTGTTTAACAGATATTTTGTTTTTGAAAAATGACTTAAGTCATGGCAGTTGAGACTTTAACAGTATGTGACGTGAATATGACTTAACTTCGGTCAGTCTGGATCGATTCAAGCTATAGTACATTTAATTACCTTTCAGGTGATATATGGTTTGATCATATATTTTAAGTAACTTTAAATTAATTAGCATTCTAAAGTAAATTTCTCAAAACAACGCAAAAATCGTTACTAAATTGAAACATCAACTTTAATAGTTTATAATATCGAAACTACTTAAGTTAGAAAGATGCAGATCTATTCATCTGATAGAACCTTTAATTATCTTTCATATTAGGTTCATTATGATCATTCGTATTAATTATTTTAGCCTTAATTTTTATTGAAAAAGTGCAACTCACCAAAAACATGACAAATTACATGGATAAGAAAGAAAAATCAATTTTAACAACTTATGATGTGAGTATGACTTAATTTACAGCAGTGTAAATCACATCAGATTATAGTACATTTAATTAGCTTTCAGGTGATATATGGTTTGATTATATATTTGAAGTAACTTCAAATTAATTAGCATTCTAAAATAAATTTGTTAAACTCAAAACTCAAAAATCGATATTGAATAGAAACATCAACTTTAATAGCTTATAATATCGAAACTACTTAAGTTACAAAGATGCAGATCTATTCATCTGATAGAACCTTTAAATACCTTTCTTATGATGTACATTGTGATTATGTGTAATAATTATTTTAGTTTTAATTTTCATTGAAAAACTACAATTCATCAGAAAATTGATAAATTACATTGATAAGAAAGAAAAATCAATTTTAACAACTTATGGTGTGAGTATGACTTAACTTACATCAATGTAGATCACACCAGTTTATAACACATTTAATTTACTTTCAGATAATGTATAGTTTGATCATATATTTTAAGTAGACTTATGTCAAATTAGATTTTTACAGCGAAATATGAAGTTAGTTTTTTTTTTTAACCTCTAAACGCTTTTTATTTCTTTTTTCCCTCGCCTATAAAACTTATTTCCCATTCCATTTTCTCAATTTCGTCGTCGTCGCAACGCACAACGTCGAAGAGAAGAGAGCTGCCATGGGGTGGGAATAGCGAGTGGTATACAGGGGTGAGGGGTGGTTAAGGACCTCAAGTGTTTCGACAGGGTTTTTGAAGAGGTTTTGAACGCTTCCGATTCGATTTCCCGCGCCGTTGGGGCGAATACACACGAACACACACACACACACACACACACACACACACACACACACACACATACATACATCTACACATACAAAACGTCGATTCTCCTCTGCCCTCTCCCTTCGACCACGCTCGTCTCTTCAACCAGCTTGCCCCCCTACGTATGTGCCTTCCGTTTACAACAAGGGCCTAAAGGGCCTAAAGAAGAGGGCTGGTTATATCCCATTTTCCGCCTCCTGCTGGTGTGCAAACGATTCTATTATAAAATAATCGAAAATAACGCTCCTTTCGCTTTTTGTTTCCATTCGTGCGCAATTTTCGCAGAGATAAAGAGTATTTCTCTTTTCTACAAGAAGATGAAATGTAGTTTTTTTCTTCATCTGTTGTTTTTATGTTGGGCGATAAAAAAATAATAAGGTGACTTAGATTTCTGGACTTAAGTCATGACTTGAATAATATTACTTAAATCACGTTTTGAGTAGGAAAATGAAGGTTTTATTAGATTAAATAAATATGGATATAATTCATGTATAGATTATTACTTGGTATACAGTAATATACATTATTACTGAGTATTACTTGCTCCTTTACTCAACGAACCGATGATTTGTGTTAAACACATTTACAATTAGTAAAATGGCGTTTATTTATTATTTGTGCACGATCAAACAGCGTGGTGAAAGGCTTACATTGCGTGGGATGAGTTGAAAGTTAACAAGGGCGAATGTTGCGCGCAAAGGGTTAGTTTATTTACACCTACGCACCAGGATGGCGTCCTCACCATCCGAATCTGGCCGAAGGACGCAGGATGGCAAACTTAAATTAAACGCAATCTTAATGTAGCGCAGAGATATACTTATCCTTGATTTTGATGCTCGACCTTTCTTAAATTCTCCTTTAGTTGTTTCCCAGTTAATTAATTGACTAATGAGGTCATATTAAGTTTGTAAATTCTAGTACACGTATAGAGAATTATCAATAATATTGCTATCATGATGAAAACCAACGAAAATGTGTTTTACTTCGTGATTCTGTAGACTGTTAACTACTCCAAAGACCATCTCAAATTTATTTGCGATGAGCATTTCGGATGCAAGGCATCCATCTTCAGGCAGATACTGAATTTTAACTTTACATTGGAGCGCTATTTATACCAAAATTTCAACTAATTAGTAGTGGGAGATTTCCTGGGTTGGTCTTACCAGGTAAAAGGAGGCTGTTTTTTTTTGACAAAGTTAATGGGCAAAATTTCTTCCATTCCGCTCCGTGTTTCGCTCTATTCCTTGCTTCTCTTTTTTGGCAACCCTTTCTTTTAATTAACTCAGTTATTTTGTTTTGCCATGTTTTCCTTGGGCTACCTCTGGGTCTGTCTGTTCCCTTGTGTTCTCGCTTCCCATACTCTCTTTGTTTGGCTGTTCATT
The DNA here is from genome assembly GCA_027575185.1 of Mimaenictus wilsoni. Lineage (NCBI taxonomy): Eukaryota > Metazoa > Arthropoda > Insecta > Coleoptera > Staphylinidae > Mimaenictus > Mimaenictus wilsoni. Next base: position 7,005 of record JAODAC010013250.1, on the reverse strand, counting down.
CTAAACATATGTCCCCACCAAGCTAGTTTTCTCTCTTCAATAAATCTTTCTAATCTATCTACTTCTAATTCCTATCTTATTACCTCACTTCTTATTCTGTCTAATTTACTTACACCATACACTCTTCTCAGGCATTTCATCTCTGTTGCTATTAATCGGCTTAACTCTCTTCGGTTAGAATTCCATGTTTCGCAACCATATGTTAATATAGGTCGATACACTGCTTTATATATATTCTTACTTTTGTCCTTGTTGACAGCTCTCTTTTGTTGAATATTTACTTATTTATTGCAAAGTATACTTTATTTGTCTTCTCTATCCTCATGTTGATGTCTCGTCCTTGCAATCCTTTATTATCCAATTGCACTCCTAAATATTTGTAGAGCTCAACTTCTTCTAGTTCTGTGTTCCCTATCTTCACTTTCATTCTTTCACTTTCGTATCTTCTCCCAATTGCCATTACTTTTATTTTTCCAATATTCATCTTCATATCGTTTCTCTTTAATTCTTCCTGCCAGATGTTTACCTTTTCTTCCAACTCCTTCACGCTACCCGCCAATACTGCCACATCATCTGCAAAAAGTTACAATTCTTTTTATACTATTGCGCGGTTGATTGGGGTGTTCACTAGGAGTTCGATTTGGTTATTTAGTAGCTGGTCTGGGTTTTTTCTCATGCGCGAATGTAAATTGCTTCGAGAACGTTTAATTTGTGGCCTTTATTGCCGCGGTGTAGAATGTTTATATTATTAGTGGAACACCGATGGTCTGAATTTATGAGGTGATCAGCCAGAGCTGAGCAGTTCGGGGTACTAGTGTTCGTTCACTCTTAGGTGTTCCTTGAAACGTGTAAGGAAATTCCTACCCGTTTGTCTGATATAATGTTTGCTGCAATCGTTGCAATTTATTCTGTAAATTCCCGACCCTAAAAGATATTATTATTGGAGTCACCCATTTTATTATTCACTAAGGATTTTGTTTCGGTCCGTTTCTGCAAGGTAGACATTGTGCGCATGTTTGACTTGTGGGTGGGAAACGCGCAACACAATTTGTAACGTGCGCGAGCCTTCTTCCTTCCCGATCAGGAGAAAAGAGTCAGTTCGGTCCGGTTTGCCAGAACGTTGGCATCTCAACTCGCGTTTTCGCGGATTTGGTTCATTAGTGTTTGTGCCGCCATTTTTTTGAGCAGCGTGTGCCCACGACGACAAAATTCAGGTCGGATTATTCCCTTTTATTTTATTTTCTATTATTCTTTGCTTATATTTATATTGTTTTCTTGGTTTGGCAATGATGATTAACTAATGTTTTCGAGCTAGTAGATTTCACTGAGCCTATTCAAACTTCTTCATTGAACCTTTTTTCCGTTCACCACCTACGCGGATTATAAATGTATTTGTATCGCGGTTACCACGTGCGTTACAATTTTAAAGAAAACTCACAGTATACTGCAGCCCTAATTTCATGTTTCCGCAATTCTCTTGATATTTTTACACTTATTGGGCCTAAATACGGTAATTTAATGAGTTCTTATTGAACTGGCAGCTTGCGTAACAGGGCAATAAAAATTTCTTGTTCGCTGGGTCAACTTTCTTTTTAAGATATTGTTGACCCAATGTTCGCGATATCTGTTTTTTCCTGCTATTTACCTTATTGTTTGTAGCTCCACATCGAAATTTCTGAGTGACATGGGGGTATTTACTAGTCTATGAATGTGTGAATTTAGGGCTGCTCGTTTGGTTTGAATCGGATGAAAAGAGTTATAAGGTATGATTGCGTCGGTTGTAGTGTTTTTCCTGTAGATTTTAAAATCAAGCTTGTTGTCTGTTCTTATAATAGTGATGGCTAAATAATTCAGGGTATGATCTATTTCCGTTTCCATCGTAAATTTTATGTTTTGATCTATTTGATTATTTTATTTATTCAGCAACCTTTTTCTACCACATAGTAGTGGTGTGTAAGGGAATAGTAACTTTCACCCGGCCCAATCCGGTCTCGCTACTGATGGTACTTGCTCTGAACTTTTTGTGCATATAGCTTTTTTCCGGCCACCGTTGCAAGCGAATCGCCCAACCTTCTTCGTTCGTGTATTTACCGCGGACGGCGCCACAGCCGCTTGTTGAGTGGGGAGACCAAGTGGTCACCCATCCAACGCCTAGCCGACGTTGCTTAACTGCAGTGATGTAACGAGCACCGAGCTTCATAACGCGGCAAGCTGCTGCTCTCTTTGATTAATATAATTTAAAAATTGAGAGAGCTGTCTGTTCACGTGAAAATAAGTTTTAGGTTGTTAACATCTACTTTATGTTTGGTAGTAAATAAATGATCTGCGGCCGCGGACTTTCCATCTCTTTTATGTTTAAAATGGGCAAAATGCTCTTTGTATCGAAATGCGCATCGCAATTTACAACAAATACGTGTGGGTGCGGGTCTTCAAATTCTCTTAAATGTAAGATGTTTATGTTCAAAACTAACTGGAATTGTTTGTTTTCATGTGATTCTTCGACGTAATTCTGCAATGGGATTCCACTGGCCTATGGTTCAAATGGTTCGGATGTATTCTTATGGTTCTGATGGTTTCAAATGGTACTTCTGATCGTTTCAAATGGTTTATCTGATCTGATTTGTAATGGTTCGAATTCGAATTGGTGATGATGGGCAACCGTAGACGGTATGGGACAAAGTGCGGTGGTTGTGGCCAGGGCATTTCGCCCTCGGACCTCGTGCGAAAGGCGCGCGACAAGGTGTTCCACCTGAACTGCTTCACGTGCCTCGTCTGTCGCAAGCAGCTGAGCACCGGCGAGGAGCTGTACGTGCTCGACGACAACAAGTTCATCTGCAAGAACGACTACGAGGCAGGGAACAAGGCGACGGCGATACACCATGGTAAGTTGGACTCAAATTTTGTCATACTTTGATTTTTCAGAGAAAAATTAATTCACTGATAAATTCGAAAATACAAGATGCAAAAACGATTCCAAGTTTCTCCGATAAAACCCCTACCCTCATGTACCCGCAAACATGTTGTATATTGAATAGATATATACACAGGGCTGGCGCTAAGGTTCTCAGCGCCCGCATGCAAATTTTATCCCATTGCATCCTCTATTATTTTAAAACTTTTTCAACAGTTTTTTATCATTCAAATTATATATAAGATTTCATTAAATTGATGAATTAATATTTAAAATATCTGTATTTAGTACACAAAAAAAAAATTGATATAATGGTTTGAGCTTTATTAATATGATTTTCCATAACTTCATCAAATTTTGCAAAATGCTCAACTAATTTCAAAAAAATACCGTTGTTTCTTTCATATAATCTATTGGAAGATCCCCGAAAAGCTATATTTTGACTAGCAAGGTATTTTATAATGTCTATAATGCGTTCTCAAACACTCTTCCAATGCCTCTTTTTCATCTCATACATGATTTGAGTGTGACAACCAATAGTAGTTTTGTCTTCTAAGCTTTTATCTAGGTCTTTCCATTGTAAAAAATGTCTCATTTAAGTTAGGCCAATCCCATGTCTATGCAAAGTTGTATTAAGATTGCTCCAATCGTAGTACCCTTCTACAAGACAACTAGATTCATTAGATGCGAAAAGTTTGCAACAAAAACAAAAAAAACACGATTCATTTTTTCGGAATAAACAAGCCATCTTCTAGTTTTTTTCTATTACAATATGTCTCGTTAAAGCAGCGTATCTTTGGATACGCAGTTTTTTGTCAATAATGCCCTGTTCGCGCCAAGTGCGCTGCTAGGGACATTTTGCCCGTTGATACGTAGAGTTGGCAGCGCTTATTGCCAAGCCGCGCATGCGTCCGACCGACTAACCGCTGCCCACTTAAGTTGGCATCTTTGGCGCTTCTTGCGCTTTGAAATGTGTGAAATAAATCAGTTCTTGTCCAGCATTCCTACGCGTCTGCAACGTATTCTTCGTGTGTATTTCTTCTGTGATGCTTACTCTGCTGGGCATATCAAACCTTCTTAAGTGAAGCTCCGCGAACTTACAACTCGCGGGGAAATAATTTCATAAAGTCGCATTGCGCATTTACATGCCCCATTCAGCTAGGTCTTCCAAATTTTTGGAACACTATCGTTTCCTTACCTTCGTTGACAACTATCTTTAAATCTAACTGTTGAGTTTCATTTAAATCATGTCGTCCTGATTGATCTTTAGAAAAATTCGTTGATGAACAAGGCGATATCGATATCATATAATTCTTCTAAATCAACTTCAACAACAAAGGCACTAAAACTAAACTTGTAAAAAAGTTTATGCAGAACAATAATTAACTATTTTGCACAGTGGTTGCCAACCTTTTTGTACTGGCGCTCCCCTTTAAAAAAAATTGGTGCGACCCCCACTAAAAAAAAAATGCGACGATTGAGCTTGTTTTGCAGCACAAATTTTCTCAAACTATGAAGAAATCGCGGTTCTCAGCTGCTTTTCAATCTTTAAGCGAGATCGATACTTTGTTTTCGATTCATTTTTTTGACATCTATTCGACTTTTTTGGTTTGTATTCGAAGTAGATATTTTGGAAACAGCTGCATGCCCCCCTTGAAACAGTCACCCCACAGGTTGGAAAGCGCGATAATAACCGGTTAACGCCTTATCCTGAGCAGTGCTTGCGGCAATTAAACGTAACCTACTGACATTGAGCAGTATTTAGGGTCCCAAGCCCTGCTTGCGTAAGACAACTTGATTATATTATGTCTATGTATTAGGCATCGATAAGAATCAAACAAGCAAATGAGTCAGTTCTAAGAAGACGGCTGTATAATTTCGCAATCACGAGAATCTTGCACTTATTGTGGAAGGTGACGCAAGAGAAACTCGTGACTGCTGGTGAGCCCCAAGAACGATACTAGCGAAGGAAATTGAGGGTTATGTGGTAGAGTAGATGTTTTCGCTTCGGATTCTAGTTTGAGACTGCTTTATTTTAAAATCTTAAAAACTAACTACGGTCGGTACCGCGGTGACACTTTCTCCCCTCTCTCTCTCTTTCACGCCCTTCAACGTGATATACAACAATACCACGCACTCACCCCGTGGCTGCGTACCAATCGCTGGGTTTTGGTCGCACATGTTTTATTGTTCCCAACGACCGAGAGTTTACAACGTGCTGAGTCAACAAATAGCAAAATATGTTAAACCTAGACTAATTCTACGAAAATAATGTACTTCTACCGACATAACTGGAAGGCCAAATATTGCCTCGATCTTCGACGCCTTGGCTCATGTCGAGCGCAGTAAAAATGCGAGTTTTAGGTTCGCACGCCCAAACAACGGCTGTATTGAAGACATAATTAGCAAAACCTCCAACAGACCAAATTATGTCTGATACCTACTGATATGTAATGTGATATCAGTATATGCAATATATGCATTTTATGACTCCGTATTCATTTTAGATTATTAATGACAATTTATTTAGAATTCTTTACATTCTATATTTGACTAAAATAATAGTATATATCCGAATCTCGTGATGGCGCCCCCTTCGACGTCGCGCCCGCAATTCCCGCATGCGTTGCATGCCCGTTTCCACCGGCCCTGTATATACATACTAACTAACGTCAACATATACATACATCAAAAGCAGTAAACATTCACAATTAGTAGGCGTAGACGACGCGACGCCTCAAGCGTCTACGATTGGTCATCGTTAGAAGAGAAGGGCGTACGTTATTGATGTACATACACCCTCGTCACCCTTACTCGTTATGCGCTCACTCGCCCTGCCTCTGTCTTCCTCCTTAAATTCTCCCCCATTTGAAGAGCAACCCCCCTAAACCTAGGAATACATAAAAATGTTTGTTGTGCTATTATCGCTTCTTTTTCCTTCTCCCAAAATAAACCGCACTGAACAAACTTAAGATTTTTTACTGTCAGCTTACTTATGGTTAACTCTACAGCGACTTAAGTTAGTTAGAGCATACGATACGACACGATACTTAAGTCTAGCGTACGAGAGAACCTCGTGCGAGTGGCTAGTTATTCGAAATTGACGTCGTGTGTGGTCCATCCGGCAGGCAGGATAGGCAGCAGCAGCCGGAGCTACTAGCCAGCCAGCCAGGCTGCATGCACGCATCTCATGTATCGATCCTACGTTTTGCGTTTTGCATTTGCCGGCGTTTGTAAACATCAAATTCGCGAGAATCGCCAACTGTAAAAAATTTATTTGCCGCGACTAACTACTTGGTAGATTTTCGCATAGTTATTCGAATACAAGAAAATCTGTTTTGCAAGAAAAAAATAAAAAGAAGGTTACGTTCTTTTCAAACTAGAAATTATGAAAACAAACTTAATCTAATTGTTTGTGGCGAGCCTCCCCCGTGTTCTGCACGATCAAAGCGATCTTCACCCTTTGTGCGGCAAAGTGCTCACCGCGCTTAAAAACTTTGACTTTGTCTTGTAAAAATTGAACAAAAACGCTGCGTGCCGGGGTGACGAAGAGCTCGACGAGCTTCGTTTGGAAACGGCGCGACGAGTTGAATACCCGTCGGCGTTCGAGATGAAGATCTTGGTGACACACGAGTTCTAATTGGCAGGTGGCTCAAAAAGACACACGCAAATATACATAAAAATACAAAACTGACTTTATTTATTGGTCAACGTCAAGAAGGCGTGGGAGTTCTCTTTGCATCAAAAGTGATTCCACTTCAAGCAGCACGTCAAAGTTCTCGGGTTATGTAAGATGTACAGTGTTTCTACGCGAATCTCAATGCCGACCGCCACGCATGTTCAACACAATACCCGAAACTCAGTGCTGAAAACTCGTTTTGAGGCAACCATTCGGCACCGTGGTTAAACAACTAGTCCTCGATCCTTGCCCAGCGCGGAGCCTGGCCGAGGATCAACGCAGCAACGCATCCACGCAGGCGGACGGGGTTCGTGTCCCCGGGGTGGACACCCCACACGTGTGTGTATTTATTATTGATAAAAATTCACACAAAAAATCACTTAGAAAATTCACACAATTAAAATTCACTCATACA
>JAODAC010013239.1:0-23648 GCA_027575185.1 Mimaenictus wilsoni | reverse complement strand
TAAATTTACATCTAATCTACACAAAACATGCCTTTGGACTAAACTTTCCAGAAGTGGTTTTCCTGTTATTTCATATGCATTTCTTAATCAGCATTTCGCGACAGTATGAGACGTAGTGCTATTAAAATCTTGTATCTTATTCGAACAATGAACGAATTGAAATTTTTAAAATGGTGTAATAATAAGACACTGCGTTCCAAGGTACCATCTGAGCAAGATAGGATAGAACAGTGAACCATGTTGACTATGTAACGAGGACGCAGTGATATCTGAATCTTTCGCTGATATCTGATAACTTGCAAAAGCAAAGTGGGGAAAGATTTGAGACGTAACCTTCTAGTCAGCTGAGGATGTTTATGAACAACGAAGGCTCCGTTCTTAAAAGGCGCATAGGGTAGAATAATAGGTCTAATGTGATCGTTGTTCGTGAGACGCCTTATCATTGTATAAATATTGTCCTAATATTTACAAATGAAGTTCAGTTTCTACATCAACCTGCTGTCAAAACTATTAAATCAAAAGTAATGCAATAAAAAACGATTGTTCCCTTGATTTACCGTTACCACCAGGATTCACAGTACAAAATTATTTAAAAAGTCTCCGATTACTTATGTTTATGAGTTACTTGTTCTATCATTCAACGTTTTGTTTCTTTATTTACGATTTCAACAAGGACATAAAAAGCTACGAGTGTCGGAGATGACACTGGCACAGTGGCGAAGTAATCAAGAAAGCCTAACACGAGTCGTTAATTAATAAATGTCGTTCCCCATGGGGACACGCATTCAGAGAAAATGATTTCTATTTTACTGATGCTGCCAGTGCCACCGACACTGCTGCCTGCTGCCAATGAAAGCATGCGCGCAATGCACGAACGCGTGTGTGTGTGTTTGTTTGCTTTTTGAATTGAAATGAATGAGTACGTACGGTTTTAATATTGCCGGCGTGCATTCGGCCGGCAAACTGCGTCCGAACCCCTCACACATTTTTTCCTCTTCAACAAATAAGCGGATATCCAGCACATCCAACATTTCCAACCATCCATCCTAACCCTCCCGAAAAACACCATTGATATCCCTCGAATATGAATTGTGATGGCATCCGACCTCAAAAAACGCTCCGGAAAAAATATCTAGTTATGACCGGCACCTCCACAAACAATTTTGCACAAAACATTATTTATTTAATTTCATATATTTTTTTGTTAGTGAGAATGGAAATATTCGAATATTTATAGTTTTGTTTCAGTTGTTGAGATCCTTAAAGTTGAAATGGAAATTTCATGTTTGGGTTTTATTTATACCAAATGAAGCTGAATTTGAACGATTTGGCTCTTACTTGAAAACAAAGTAAAATACAAGTGAGTACGGCAAAGTTGCTTACGTCCATACTCTGGAAACGAAAGTGCATCTTAATTGCAAACTTTTCAGCAAATTTGTGGGATATAGGATCTATTCGGCACATACTGGGTTTATTTCTATAAAAAATCTGCAATTTTCATTTGATTTCTTGTAAAATTCCAATTTGAACTCTTAATACTCTATGCTAAAATCGTACCAAAATTTGATTAGATAGTAGTTAACAGGCATTTGATCTTAAATTTAAATAGTAAATTTAAGTAGTAAATTTAATTTAAGTTAAGTAGTAAGTAGCTCTACTAAGGCACGTGCACGAATTGTCCGCCATGGATTTTAATGATGATTTTTGTACATCTAGTTCATATATTGAAATAAGATCAGTTAATTAGATTTTTCGCGTTTTTTAGCCGTTTTAACATAAATTGCTTAAGGTATTCATTGCTTTAACAGCAACTTTTAGGGTACCGGTGCAGTTGTTAGCGCTTCTGCCTATTAACTTTATGGTCGCAGGTTCACGTTTTGTCCAAGAATTTTTAATTTATTTTATAAACACATAAACAAGTATATCTCTTTTTACAAATTAGATACGTACTCCCTAAAAGTATTACCACTTCAATGTACGTCTATATATTACCATAATTATGCAGATATTTGTTTCGACAAGGGAAATATTTAATTAAACGCCTTCAAAATTACGTGTTGTATTTCGCATTTTTTGCATTAATCTTAAGAATAATCAAAATTACATCAATATATGACAGTATCAAATTCCAGTACATTATTCTTCACCTATATTGTCGCGAATATGTGAATCATATTCACAATGTGGCGGTGCTACCTCGTCCACTGCCAAAACGCGACAACTGAACGGCAGCGCTTCGCTCATTCATTATCTTCTGACTTAAGTATCTTTACGTTCAGCTATAGAGTGTGAGCGCGCCTTGTGCATCAATTGTCTCTATGCATTTTTATGCGTTACTTTTATATGGCAAGGGTCTACAATGTTGCAATATGACAAAGAAGGAAGATTGGGCTCTGGCTAAGCATAGATAGTTTATTAGAACTAGACAAACCTTAACAAAAAAGCTCTATGAAAAGCCGTTTAGCCGACTGAAAAAGTTTGTTCGTACCAAGCCACCTTCAGTCCAATGTGCAACATCCTAGCCGAGATGTCCAAACACTTTTGGCGAGTCTTTAAATAAATACTTATATTTTGCACCTAGAAATATTTTCTATTTCTCTTTCTTGCCTTTCTGCTCGGTTGTCACGCAAGCTAAGCCAAGCAAATTAACTCCTATTCAACATCCACGATCCTGACAATATTTACGAATTTGATTAAATATGCATAGTTTTTCCATAGTATAGTTTTGCATCAGTATTTCCGAAGAAAATGTTATTATTTATAACGCGAATCAGATATGTTTTGGTGCAGATACTTGAAAAAGCAGAATCATTAGAAAAACTCGCATGCATTCTCCTTTTGTGAAATATATCTGTTCCTTAACTATAATTCATCTACGGATGTCGAACCGGTTGTAATTATGCTACTTAAATCCAATGAAATCGTTTGTTAGTTCCTGCTATGGAACTCTCGATGTGTTTAAACGTATTTTTCATGGAAATAAGTCGATTTTGCATATCTAAACACGTTTTTCTCATATATTTTAACTAATATTTGACAAATGTTTGACAAAAAATCGCATGTATATCACTTTTTTTATGAAAATAAATCGATTAAGCACATTCTAAACACGTTTTAACCATATATTTTAGCGAATCTATGTCAAAAGTTCAGAAATCATATGTTAATTTCTGAACCATTGCAGCTGTTGTTCTTTTATTTTATTTTAGTGAATATTTACCAAACTTCATAAATCGCATATTCATTCCTGAACCGTTGCAACTACTAATCTCTTGATGTGCTTAAATGCATTCTTTCATGAAATTGAGTCGATTTAGCATATGAACTCGTATAGTATTTTAAATTTTAAATAGTATATTTTAATTAACTTTACAGTAATGTACGATTAAACCACGGTACGACTTAACCATCGTTCCCTTATTTAATCAATAAATCATTTAAGCAATTACCATTTAAAATACTCTTTAGGCCTGCTTTTCTGTCAAAATGTATTTTGTAACTCACAAAAAATAATTTATAAAATTCTCATATACATATTCTTAGTAGAATGGTAAATGTAAACCGATTTGATTGTTCTATGAGCCAGTGAAAATTAAAAACGAAAAAAGTATTTCTTTTTTGTCGTTGTTTTTCATCTCTATGAGCGTTTTAATGACTCTGTTGTAAAGAGAGCAATAAAAATAAAATATGTACATATACGAGTTGCGTTTGCAGCTCACGCACACGTCAAAAATGCAAATTAAAAAGCGGATCAAACAATGGAATAAACGCAAATAATTGAAACACTTTTCGGCGTTCCTATTGCTGGATTGATGGGGCTGTTTCAGGCGAGAGGGTGTTTGAAACGTGTCATTAACACCCAAGGGCGTGTACGGCATTCAGCCGTCATGCATCGCTGTCAGCGTCATTTACTCAGACAGACACGACAGATACACTTAGCGAAATGTTTCATCGACACATCCACGCTTAATTTAGACATAACGCTGATTTATTCCGACTTGATAGACTTCCGGCTATATTGTGATATAATGACGCCTTTATTTATTTGTTTTTTCTGGGCGATAAATTAGTCGGTTTTGTTTGGCGGATTTGCGTTGGTTTTTACGATGGTTGGTTGTTGACAGTGTATCGGCGTGGAGGCGCCGGGCACAATCGGGCAGCGCCTTGTTTGAATGCGCTTGGGTACCGGCTGGATTTATAAGTAAACAGGCGCGACACCCTTTGTACATCATTATTTCGTCCGGGGCGTTGCGAACCGAGGGCAAACATCGCACACGGACACGGGCTACACCCGCTACGCAGATATGTATGTATACACAGAGATACAGACAAACAAACAAGCACGCGCGCAAACGCGATGGGAGGAACGACAGACCGATACGGCGACAGCCGACGCCCCTGTTATTGACAGCCAAATTGATTACTTCCCAAACGCTCAAACAATGATCTATAATTGCGACAGTTTCCTCAACATTAGCGAGAAAGTTTGAAGCGGAATTGCAGTGACCGCACCCTGGCAAAGTGATGAAATTGATTTTTGTTCCTTGTGTTTATTTCTTTAAATTTTTGTTAATATGTTTGGTATGTATAATAATAATACAAAGCTTTTTTCCTTTTTAGTGAATTTATAAAATTCAAACTTTTCAATGAATATTTTCATTTTATTTATATTTTGGAAAGTAAATATTAAAATCTACATTTCGGTTTATTGAACAGTTTATAAATGGTTTTATACAAATGTTTAATGAAGCAGAATTTTAACTTTAAAAAAATTAAATTGAATAATTCCCAGCTAGTGAATTTCGTTTAATAGTATAAGAAATTATTTTTTCGTATGTATGCTCCGAACGGCAGCTTTTCCTTGCGCTGTGGAGGCTGGAAACAAACGTTTTGAAGTACGAGTGCATCAAAAACGTTAGGATATGGTTTCAACAAGCTATTATTAAGATTTATACATTAAGATGATGTTGGAGCAAACGTGAGTATTGCGTACGTCAAAATCCTTTGGAGTGCCTTTCAACAAGCAATTATTGAAATGAAATGTCCTATTATTATGATTTGTGCATTAGGAAGACAGAACATTTTTTAAAATATACGAAAAAGTATCGAATGATACTCAAGTGTTAACGTCTATAGGTAACTATTAATTTTACTTTACATTAATTTTAAATCTACTATTTTTCAAGCGAATAACATTTGTTTTGCTTAAGCGTTTAAGTGATAAAAATACGCTGTCAGAGTGGCACAATCTTAGCCCTTGTCGCCCTCTCTCCACCCCAAAAAACGTAATCACAGTTAGGCAAACACCAGGCAACTCCCCAAAAATGCGAGGCACGTAATTGTGTGCGCATGCAAATTGCGTAACTTAAGACCACTTTCAGAAAATGTAATTATGAGGCCAGCAATAAAATAGACGCAGTCACGGCCAAGGTTTTTATTCTGAATTAAATTCAGATAAAACTACTCGTGGAATAAAATAACAAAGCTTAGTATTATTCTTGTTTTTTCCTCTACTTTAATTTTGCTATTTTCTGAAAAGTAAGGCAGTTTTAACTTTTAAAATGACGTAGATTCAAAATGACGCCTTCTTATTACCCCGTTTCGCTCGGGTGCATTCTCGCTGTTGTCTTTGTTTTCCAAGCTCCGTGCAAGATGATTTTCCAGCTAGATGAAGAACGTTTACACATGCGTTGCACCCAGAAAATGGCGCATACATTATGAAAGAAAACACTGTGCCGGCGGGCACTGGAGCACAAGTTGCATTGACCCGAGACGAAAATGTGACATCACACTAGCGGTAAGGGAGTGCATCCATCCACCTTCGCTACCCGTTATTTCCCCTACTCCCTACGATTACGCTCATTTCGTCGACCCCCATGTATCCTTCAAGGCATGCGTCAATCTGCAACGCATGCCTTCCAGGATACATTCACAACAGGATTGCTTCATAACTCCCTTCAATTTTGTATTCAAAGTTTCGGTTACGAACTCTTACTAGCATAGAAACGTAGACAAGTTTATAATATCTGAGGTTGAAATTACACTTTCAGACATATTGCTTCTATTCTTATTGATAAAATTTATAAAATATGATAGTCAGCGTTTCCCAAAATGTAGGTTCCAAGCACCGGGCCGCAGAAATATACATCTGGGCCGCTGCAAGACAAAGAAAAACTTTTACATATTATTACATCGGTTAGTTACTAAAATGGTTAGATGGTAAGATAGAAAGGTGAAGAATCGGAGAGGAGAAAGGTGTTTAAATACCAGTGTTTCCAGTTTATCTCTACGGCGTCATAGAGAGAGCACATTAGCTCAAGAAAAAAAGAAAAGCAATGTCTGGTCGAAAATATAGCTAAAATATGAAAATATTTGAGGTGGGGGAAAATGATACATGGCTATGGGGTTGGGAGAGGAAAGAATGGGAGGCTCTAGAAAAGAACAGATATGGTTTCTAAACGATATGATGATACTGGAAAGGTCGGGAGAGGAGATTAAGGGAAAAGTTACAAGATACGAGGAGAGGCTTTACAACCTAGAGACCTGACAATTAATACTTAGACGGGAACACAATTGGCAGGAACGGTCGAAGGTAGCGTATGAGAGGGTAAGTTTATTGGAAAAGGCAATGGAACTTATATATGAGGAAGAGGAGTCCGTGGAGAAACTAGTGGGGGTTAGGTGAAGGGAGGTAGAGGATCAGGAACGGCGGAGGAGGATTATGGAAAGATTATAGACCTGAGGTACCATAGAGGACAAGTGATCAGACGGAGGCCGGAGTACATAAAAACAAGAGCACGCTATGATTCAGAGGAACAAAGAAGAAAGATATTGATGGGTGTGAAGTATAGGAAATGTGAACTCTGCAAGGAGGGGACCGACACATGGGAGCATATTGGGAAGGAACGAAGGATGGCGCAACACGCATGGGAAAATGATTTAGTGTAATTTACACGGAATGGTGAATAAGGGGGAAGGGGAAGGAGATGAAATGGTGACGAGAGCAGTAGCAGAGAATATGAGTAGGAGACGAGAAAAGGTGTTGGGTTGATAGCAATTATTTACAATTATTTATATTTATATTTATATTTAGAGTTTTTATTTGAATGTATTTATGTCTGTATTATAGGGAAGTATAGGGTGGGCGATTTATTTAGCATCTAGTGCATCAGTAAAGGCAATCTCTTAAAGATTCTTAAATTTTCTTTTAGGAATCCTTATGAACATACAAACAAAGAAACGTGTTACTGATTCCAGTACCTGGCTAAACGCGATGTAGAAAATTTTCGGTAAATATACATTTCAAGTTAGCAATCTCTAGCTACCGCTCCTTTTCCTTTCTTATCAAAACAATCTCTTTGACACCTGAACCTCTATAAAATATACACTCCCAGAACGAATGTTTATATATAGAGGTAGAAAAATGGCTAAAACAAGGTGGAATACTCTACGTAATCCATTCTTATTACTCCACTCTTTCCTTTGCTATCCCTCCGACCTCATTGCTTCCCTGACGACTGACGCATGCCTCGTAGGATGAACTCACAACAGTATTGCTTCGCTTCATAACTCCGAGCAGTTTTGCATTCTTTTAGCTCTCAACGTTCATCAACTACTCGACGTAAAACGTAAAACTGCGAGAGTTATTCATTCGCGTTGGCGGGCGCCAAAGTTATCGCAACTTTCGCACCGGCCACGCAGCGTGGCAAAGTTTACGCCCGACGAACCTCTTAACTCATTAACACTACATTTCATCTCTGAGGATGCAAATTGGATGTAATTAATATGAGGGACTATTTATTGATCCGTCCTTCCGTTCGTCTGGCGGATGTCGCGCGCTCGCGGGGAAGGCGTCGGTTGGCGACGGTGGCAGTCGCGGTGGCGGCACCACACTGCGGCCAATTCCGAGGAGATAGAACGAGACAGACGTCGCGAGATTGTAGTACTAGTACTCTTAAGATGGATGGTGGTAGGAAGCGCGCTTGCCTGAGGAGTCATCCGCGCGTCGAGTCTTTATCGTCTGCCGACTTGCCAGCAACAACACGCCTTAGTTGGCATTTTACTTGCTCGACTGCGCTCGAGTTAAATCTCTTCGCCTGCCAGCGCCGAAGTTTACGCACTGGAACCTCAAGGTGCCCAAGTCGGCTGCTCGCTCTCTGCTTAGAGCTGCACTATTGCGCTAGGCGTGCGCCAGCATCCAGCTTCCGAGCGTAATCGGGTTTTCGGAGTTAAATAGCTATCAGTTTGGATTGATTTTATTTCAAGATAAAACTGCGATAAATTTGTGATAAAATAAAAACACACGTCTTTCAAATTTTGCAGTGTTTAAACTTGCCTCGTCAGCATACTTATATGGAATATTATACTTTCATACTTAGATGGAAACTAACTCCTTCAAAGTTTACTTGCATTACTTGTTAGTATGAAGTCATAAGTTTTGTAGTATCAGAACATCTGTGATATAATTTAGATTTTAGTCTAGTATATACAGTACCTTATCATTATTATTTCTTAATTCTTACTTAATTTCATTCTTTGTTGAAAATTACGATAATCTATTAAAAGGTTTCCTCACTTTCGTATTGGTTAATTGCTCAGCTTATTACGTAAGGAAGTTAAACAGTCACATTTTAGTTACTACAGACGACGAATCTTTTGTTAATATTTGTTATACCCAAAAAAATTATTATATATTATTATATAACATACTTGTATTTAAAAATTCAACATAATATGCAGGGGAAACGGACCTAAAAAGGGCAGTATACCTAAACCAGGGTGACCGGTCAATGAATTCACCAATCAATGTATCGGAAACTACTTCGTCCATGGTCTCTTCACCGTCGGTAAATGATCTCGCGCCCACTTCATCGTTATAATAATTCATCGTGTAGTCAGATCATCGCCTCGCTTATCAAAGACGATGGCACAATTGTTTTCAAATATATATTTATACAGGTGTCGCGATGTTAATTCAATCTTTATATGCAATCGCGAGTATATGCACATGCTCTAAATGAAAAGCCACGTCTTTTCACTGTCAGACAGGCTCGCATAAACGAGGGGACAAGATCGTGTAAGGCATCCGTCAGACTGTCGGCGTTGCGTCGGGTCGGTTTGTAATTTCCTTTGTCTGCCTAATTTATAAAAAAAGAGATAGGTTGTTTCTAATGAGTTGCTTCATCCATCTTTAAGTATGTGTGACACAATGAAAGGCATAGAATTACGAAGCAGAAGTCAGCAACGTGACGACCCCCTAAGGGAGTGCGCCCAAGTGTAGCCCAAGCCACACCCCAAGCTCAGAGTCAAGCTCAGAGTAGAGTCAGCGCGGTTCTCTCCCTTGCACATAAATAACAACTCTGCACAACATGCTGTTTGCATTTTTAAATTACCTAAGATAATTTTCGATAAGTGTAATTCATTTTGACATAAAAATTATGAGCCGAAGAGAATAAATAGTTGTGATAAAAATGTAACACATCAGTTTTTCATATCAAATTTTATATCATTCAAAGGTAACCAAAAAGATTTGTCATACATTTGCTAACTGACTCTATATCTAACTATTTCTAACTTCAACTAATGTAAGGAATTAAATTAAAGTGAAATATACAATAAGAAGTAAAAAAAACATTTGATTTAAGTGATTTCAAATGTATACAAAACGAAATATGCATACATAACTTTCGTGATTTTAATGCTATGCACCGTTTACGGCGACGTATATCAATCTTCTCGCGGAATTCCCATGTTCACAATGCTTATCCCCCTTTGGTCGGTGGACGCGTGCCGTGCTCATTCCATGCGCGTACACGCAATCGATAATAATTCTGGCATGCCTCCAAAGGTTGGCGCCCCAGCATCCCGCCAGAGCATCACGCAAACTTCTTTAAACAGTAATGAAAGCGCTCCGACTCGCAGCGCGAGAAACGACCACCTCTGAGAGAGCTGGAAGAACTGAAAAAGACCAGGTTGAGCTACGTTCCAAGGCGGAAGCGCTGTAATGATGAACTACACTTTTACTTTGCTTGTTCCCGACACTATTGTGTATTATTTATCAGGTAACTTATGTTCTTATGCCTATTTATTATCGATAAAAGAAGAAGCGGTACTTGTTGTACACTGCCCTCTTAATGAAAAACAATGAAAATAAGGTAGAAACAAAGATAAGTAACCTGATAACAACTGAGCATTTATTAGAATACCTCCCTTCCGTCTGGGTAACCAGATAATGTCGATAATGAAGATATGAAACGGGAGTGACAACAGCAAACTTTTCCAGTCTTCTGAAGTCCTTTATATACTGAAGTTCTGGTGCAATCCAGCACAATATCCATGAATTATTCCCACCAAAAACGTAGCATAATCTCGTCTCATTTTTGGATTAGAAAGTAATTTTTAAACAATCTTTCTGTCGTTAAGTATCCTCGGCATAGTTAGTTCCCTGCACATTGCAAACTGAAACCTTTTGCCAAATGTTTGCCAAATGCCTTCGTACCTCGAATATTCGTTGAATTCGCTTCATATTTGCGACATTCTGCACAATAACTTACGAACTTCTTAACAATACTTATGCTACATTGTCCATTATGTATCTTATCTTTTTATGACTCCCAATTATTCAAATAAACCGCACGTGAATATGTTTTTCGTTTAAAAAGCAGTATAATACTGAAAAACAAGGCAGCAACAAAGGTAATTAACCTGACAACAAATGAGCATTCGTTAGAGTAAAATATATCTTATTTCCTTTTGGGTAACCAGATAATGGAGATATAAAACGAGACGCACAACAGCGAACGCATTCTTGCCTGACACTTGAGACATTCCCAGAGAGCGCTGGGCAACACGAATGCCCCTGTGAGTGGGAGTGAGTGGGAGTGAGGACACCCCTCACAGGAGCAGATTCGCCTAGATATAGTCAGAGATGAGCGCGGACAAGAGGACGAAATATATTTTAATATTCTTTTCCTCTTGTGTACGATACTCATCCGTGCGGAGCGTATAATAACGCTTGCTGATACACACACGCAATTTGAAATTTGCCGCCCTCGCACCGCTACCGTTGCCGTGTCGGCAGACAAACGCTCATAAATAAATAAATGTACAACTTCCTGGCTGCTGTAATGGATTTTCCTGCCCGGGGAGACCTGGAAAGATGCTGTTTGTATGTATGTGTACGTGTACTTGTGTCTGAAGACTGACAGGCATGACGTTGAGCAAACACCAGACATTGAAATGACGAAGAAATTAAATTGAAAATTTGCTAAATGCTAAACATTTTAAATTATCTTTTTGAAGAACTATTATGCTTGGACTAACTTATTAATAGCATTTTTAATCTAGGAAATAAATGAACCCAGTTTAGTCTTGTTTTATAACTCCCTACGATCAATTCCTTGATCCAAGAGGTTGGTAAAACATTTTGAATTATTGCCTAAGAAATGACGGACTTTTCTGTCTGTTGGAAGCTTTTAAATACTGAAATTCTTGTGAAATCTTGCATAATTCTAATGATTTATTAATTTACATCGATAACATCGATACTTATCCAACGTGAGCATCGATACTTACCGATATTGATGCTTGTTTCACATTCCTTCTTAATACCAACTGACTTTTCAGTGGTGTGATGGCCTCTATATACTGAAGTTCTTGTGAAATTTTGCCCATTTCTAATGAATTATTCTCACCAAAAAGAAACATCGCATCTCTCTTTCTAAGTGCACCATTGTAACGCTGGGGTATATAACCCTAAAGTGCAATATTGTATTTTATAAACAAGCGTTTAGTTGCACATAGTTAGCACACTTTGATATGTATTTCGTCTTGTGATATTTCCAGATAACCAATTGTTCTTGACAGATTGACATTTAGTGTGCTGAAGGTCTTTATATCAATACGTTCCTGCGCAATCTATGGTTGCACTAATGAATTATTAATTTGCATTGATAATATCAATACTGATCAAACGGAACTTACCTTATTGGAACTTACCAATGCCGATGCTTTTTTGACATTTCTGGATACCAACTGCATTTAGTCAGCTGAAAAAACTTTTATGGCCAATCTTTCTGTTGAACACAGTTAGTGATGCACTGCAAATCGCATACTGAAAGGTTGAGGAAAATATTAAGTCAGTGTAGAATACTTGTTTAAGAAAAAAGGTTGATGTTTAATATTTCATAACAATGATTTATTGATTATGATACGTATTGCGGATAAAAATTATTTATGACTGATTTTTCGATCAGTTGATAAAGCCTTCAACTGATCGAAAAATACTGAAGTTATAGCGCATTCTTCAAAATTCCAATGCCTTATTTTTGTACAAATTATTGATTAAACAAATATTTATCTAAGGATAACACAACATCAAATAAACATTTGTTTAAACCATACGTTTAGTAACTTTGTTTAAGCCAAGATGAACATCACTATTTTAAACAATAATTTATACCTTTATTTGTAGAAATGAATAAATTTGATAAGTGAAAAGAAGAGTAGGAGATTATTAGGAAAGAGTATAAAGAGCATGGTATATGTTAACTATTTGTGTTCGAGCGGTACTGATTCAACGCCCGACTATGGCAAATATGCTTGTAACCTAGCGCACGAAACGTACTAACCGGCAGCTGGAGGTACCCCGCTTTTCCCGTCTCGTGATGCCACAAAATATAAAAATTGGTATGGTAACTGCGGATCATAAGGTCCCGACACTATTGTGCATTATCTATCAGGCAACTTATGTTCTTATGCCTATTTATTATCGATAAAAGAAGAAGCGGTACTTGTTGTACACTGCCCTCTCAATGAAAAACAATGAAAATAAGGTAGAAACAAAGATAAGTAACCTGATAACAACTGAGCATTTATTAGAATACCTCCCTTCCGTCTGGGTAACCAGATAATGTCGATAATGAAGATATGAAACGGGAATGACAACAGCAAACTTTTCCAGTCTTCTGAAGGCCTTTAAATACTGAAGTTCTGGTGCAATCCAGTACAATACGAATGAATTTTTCCACCAAAAACTTAGCATAATCTCGTCTCATTTTTGGATTAGAAAGTAATTTTTAAACAATTTTTCTGTCGCTAAGTATTCTCGGCAGAGTTCTCTGCACATTTCAAACTAAAACCTTTTGCCAAATGTTTGCCAAATGCCTTCGTACCTCGAATATTCGTTGAATTCGCTTCATATTTGCGACATAGTGCACCATAACTTACGAACTTCTTAACAATACTTATGCTACATTGTCCATTATGTATCTTATCTTTTTATGACTCCCAATTATTTAAATAAACAGCACGTGAATATGTTTTTCGTTTAAAAAGCTCGTAAAAAAATAAGCTCGTAACCTAGCGCACGAAACCCAGCTTTTCCCGTCTCGTGATGCCACAAAATGCAAAAAAATGGTATGGTAACTGCGGACCATAAGGTCCCGAGTTTGCTTCTCCATGGGGATGTGGAGTAAAATGAATTCTTCTACTTATCCTCTATGCCTTTAATATGATAATATAATTATATTTAAAAAAATAATAGAATGGAATTATTGACCAAAATAGTCATTGTTCGGTAAAATCAAATGAAAAAAAGAATATTCTGGAATACAAAGAGTTCATGATTGAACATATGGCTCCATTCGTTTATACATTTTTTAAAATTTTTATGCCATTTATACGCAACCTACCGTGTAAAGTAAAGAAGTCTAAATATTGTCTAAATATTAACTTAAGTAAATCGAGAATTTCTCCCCAAAACTAGGACGAATTTATACGTCCACTCCATATTTATAGATTGTTTATTAGAATCATATCGTTTAGTCTGTTAAAAATTAAAAATGCAATTTTTCTTATCTAATTCAAACTACAATGAAATGAAATTCAAATATTTAGTTTTCTCGATGTGTAATGAATGAACCCTACGTGGTATTTTCCACGGGGCGTTCACCTTCATAAAGCTAACACTAAAAAAGGTTTCACGATTTATACCTGCATCCAAATTCTGCTTGCAACGCAATTCGAGTTATGAAACACGAGCAATTTTTGGCATTTTTTTCACCGCCTGCGATTCCATCGCTTTCCCTCGGCCGATTTTAAAACGCAAGCGCCGCGCCGACCGCTTTCATAAATATTCCACAAATAGCCATATCGGTTCGCAATTTACACGCATGCGATTTACGTTTTTCGGTTTTCAACCCATACCGTTTAAAACTGTTAATTGCGAAGTAAATTTGTTGCCGTTTTTCTCTGTAACAAATCACCCACCGTTCTCTCATGGAACGTTTGGAAAAACGCAGTTTGGGTAAAAATTACGCCTTTTTGTGTTAAAATTTCTCTCAATGCCATTCGCCTTATTCTTTCCATTGTCTCTATGGTATGCCTATCTGAGTGTTATCTACTTTAACGCCAAGTGCTTAATTTTCTTTTAAATGTTGCCAGTTTTCTTGGAAGTTTCACTTTTCGCACTAACGACCCCAAACTCGAAGGCTGTGCGAACAATTTCACGCGGAAATGTGCAAATTTACATTGTTGTAGCATAGTTTATAGGTCAACTTTTCAATCAGCACGCTCCGGGAACCTAATGCACTTAAAACGATCCAGGCCGAGGGTGGAAAGCTTTTGGAAAGCGAGTGTTAGTAAAAACAAGCCGAAACCAAGATATATAAAAAGAAAATTGTCAGCCAACGCATTCATTACTCATTCTAATGTCTTTGATAACACGAGCAAAACACTGGAAAGACCAGGGTAAACCCGGGAAATCCGTCGATATTTATGGGGAGGAATATAGTGCTTTTAAATAATGTCTAGACGACATTATATCATTATAGCGCTATGGTTGAGGCGAAAAATGGATTTTATGTTGCTGCTTGATGCCATAAATAAATTATAGGAAAAGTTTTTCGGTTTTTATCAACGCCAGAAGGCGTTTCAATGAGCGGAGGTATAAAACAGTCTGTAATGAACTTACATGCTAACTTTTCGTGTCTGGTTAATGTGAACTGAAGTTTAGAATCTAATACTTCATGAAATTTAATAGGGAATTTTCTTGACCAACTTTTTTGCTTCTTTTGACAAAATGCTTAAATCTACTGAAGGATTATTTTCGGCAGCAAGGGAGATATAACTTTTGAGATCTTTAATAGAAACTATTTGGAATATCGGATTAGGTTTTTTAATTAATGTATACGCATTCAATTGACGAAAACTCCGCCCGGAGACGTCTACAGCTCAGTTTTCAAAACAGGGAGGCGCAAAAATTTACAATGATAGCTGGACCAAGAAATAGAAGGGTAATACATGCTGGCGTATTCCATATTTAAATCCGTGCGATAAGTACCACAATATATGAATAATTGAATGGAAACACACGCTTCGGTGGAATCAGAATCACCGAAACAGGCTCGAACTGAATGAATTTCAACCTAAAAAGTGCAGCAAATCCCTCAATATCAAAAACTGGAAATCGAAGGGCAAAACATACTTCAGAAGAATTAGTACCGGCAAGAAATGCTCGACCTGGATTGTTTTATAACTAAATAAATGCCATAAATCCCTTCATAGCAAGAACAAGAATTGAAGGGCCACACATGCTTCGGAGGAATAAGAAGCACCGAGTAATCTGGATGATATTCATACCTAAACTATGAGATAAGTCCCTCAATATAAGTCTCTCAATACCTAGATCAAGGAAGTGAGGGGCAATATATGTTTTCAGAGGAATTAAAACCACCTAATACTTGTTCTCTGGTTTATTTTATTTCTAAAATCATACGATAAGTCATTGGCTGAACCAAGCAATTGAACGGCAACACCTTGAAAACTTACTGAACACGTTTATTTTGGGGTCATTACATTATTTCGAAAACACAAAGGCCCAAAGGAAATATCCTTTTCCAAAGTTGATTTTTGATAATATAGCATGTAGATCAAACGTAGCGACATCATTTATCAAATGCTCAAAAACACATACTAAAAATAAAAAATAGATAATAATTTATTATCCACATATGCATCACACACAGCAAGTGCATCTCTTATCTGCACAAACGGCAAAAAAAGATCTGGATAATTGATGCAACCTCTAGACGTAATTGTTTTCACCTGTAATACGGTTTTTCTTTATTAGTTTAAAGACTTGTTATTTTATTATATCATCGCTATCAGGTGACGTTGAGTTGTACCAAATACTTATCCTCGTACCATTGTACATAAGTAATTATAACATTAATGCTGCTTCACGGCTGATGGTTGCTTAAATAACTAATACAAAAGATGAAAAACATGAAAATATATATTTTTAAATTATTATTTATTCAACAACCTTTTTCTACCACATAGTAGTGTAAAGGAATAGTAACTTTCACCCAGCCCAATCCGGTCTCGCCTCTGGTGGTACTTGCTCTGAACTATTTGTCCATATGGGTGTTTTCCGGGGACCGTTGCAAGCGAATCGCACAACCTTCGTTCGCGTTTTTTAACCGCGAAGTGAGGAGTTCGCGGACGCAGCCGCTTGTTGAGTGGGGAGACTGAGTAGTCACCCATCCAACGCCTAGCTTAACTGCAGTTATCTAACGAGCACAGAGCTTCACAACGCGACAAGCCGCCGCTTAAAAAATCATACCGACCACGTAACCACTACACCAAGCAACCAGCACATGAAAATAATTTAATTCTTTAATATTTACTGCTGAAGCCCAGAGATGCATAGACATGTAAATGAGATTAAATTATATATTTTTCGGTTAATGACGTGAAAACATAACCGATAGAAGAAAATAGTTTTCAGTATGTTTATCATTACACATGTTAGAAATATTAGGAAAAGTATACCGGGATATAGTGAATTGGACTGCTTGAAGAAAGGAAATAATAAACTTGTACGCAATTTGTACAACATTATAATAGTAGAGATCTTACTTTTAGAGCAAAAACTAAATGAAAATAGTTATTTCCTCCTTCCTTATAACTATAACTTATAAAATTTCATACATATTCTTGTGTGTGCTTACTAAAAATGCATGTAACATGCAAATTCATGTTATTTCTAGTTTGGTAAATCAATTAAGTCTTTTTCCATGCTGCCAAGTTTGGACAACTGCGGCGTACCACTTAGCATGCGATATTTACAAAGTGTACGACTCGAAACCGGAAGACAGGGCAAAGTTTGCCTTTACTTTAGTCGACTGCGCGCAGCTTGTGGTGTCGCTGGATATTTTTTTGCCATTGCCATCTTTTTCCTGCCAAGACGCCAAACAGAAGCGAGACGAGTTTTGTTTTCGTTCGACAAGGCGTGCACGCGGATCTAGTTGCTTGCCTGGTCGTAAACATAAAGCACGTCGGGCCCCGAAAGTTGTTGTGCAGGCCGCCCGGCCCAGTCGAAAGTTGGAAAGTTCCATCTAGCCCCCCGAAAACGCCGAAGGGATATTTTTATTTGCGGCGGAATATAGATGAGGCGGCGTGCAATAACTCTTCGCAAACATCGCAACGCGCCGGCCGCTTGCGAAAAACTAGACATTGTTGCCGAACGTCAGAACGTCAGAAAGGTTAGCGATTCTGGACCGACTTGCCGACTTCCGGTCTTGCGCGAAACGCAAACATTAATTAATCCTCCAATTTCCGCCGAAAGGTCAGACGTTCTAGCGAAACATACTTGCTCGATATTGTATCATAAAATTGTGGACGCTGCACACTCTTTATATTTTGCAGTTGTTCTCAGAATAATGTAAAAATGCTTGTGAAGTTGGAATATAGGTTTTAATATTTTATAATGTTGTATACTTTATGCAAGCGTTTAAAGTATGTGCTTATGAAAGGTAAACAAGTTGTTATTCCGCTTTTTATTGCACATTTTTTGCTTTAGTTGCTTAGAGTTGCTCAAAATAGTTATATCCATTTTAACACACTTGAAAATGTTTGTTTAATTCTAATGTTTTATGCGTTTATTTAAGAGTTGGTATTTTTAATTTTGCGAAAAGGAAAAAAAGTGTAAATATTTGGTCTATTTTTAATCATGGTTTTGCAGTTTTTGGCGGAGAACTGAATTATGCGAAGTGTAAGTAGTTATCACTTTCCCATTGTCGTTCATTTGTAGCTGTTGCGAACCAATGTCCGCAGCTCTTTTCTGTAGCGCGGTGAACGTTCTGGGTCCAATTGTGGCGTAATTACGAC
This sequence comes from Mimaenictus wilsoni, assembly GCA_027575185.1. Lineage (NCBI taxonomy): Eukaryota > Metazoa > Arthropoda > Insecta > Coleoptera > Staphylinidae > Mimaenictus > Mimaenictus wilsoni. The sequence continues at coordinate 5,477 of JAODAC010013239.1, read as the reverse complement.
GGAAGAGAAAGGAGGCGTGTATTCTAAGTTGGCAGCCTTTAGTAATAGCGCGGTGTACGCACTGGGTTCACATTCAGTTTTTGATCGTTCAGAAATCAGAGGAATACATGCCGACAACTACCCGTTGACTGTGTGGTCGCGTAAGGGAAGGTGAAGCTCCTACGGCGCTTGGATAGCAATTAGTTTTATTGTAGGAAAAATTAAACTTCGTAACCGTTGGTGACGCCTACACCCTTCTTGTGGTACTACAACTGCCTTTACAATACCTTACATTAGAAGGTGAGGGTGTTCCCGCTCCCACACTAAGCATTTCCTTTTATTCGGTCACACCCTGCCGTTCTCTCTATCTCATTCACTGGGGCGCTTTCGTTTTCATGGTTGGGCGTATAGACCGATCAGCTAAGAACACATGCTAGCTCTTTGGTGGCCGTCTGGTGGGGATACTAACCAGACTTAACTTAAGCGTGCCGTGCAATAAACTACAAAAAACAATCTGGGACCGTCGGACCATCCTAGGATTTCATAAGTATGGTGGAGTAATCGACTTAAAGAAACATGAAATTCCTAATCTGTTGAATAAACAACTATAATATTGGCGACACATAATATTGGTTTATAATTGCTAAGGCGCCGTTCAGACCGCCGCTTCGGCGTCGCGACCCTTCGTGGTTTTCTTTGTCTGACTCATGTATTAAAAGAAGGTAGGTTGTTTCTTCGAGTTTCTTCATATCCTTTTAAGACTATTTATTAGACAAGGGTAGGCGTAGAAGCTCCAAGCCGATGTCGGCAGTCTGACCGACGCTGAAGCCGTTTGAAACCATGTGAAAGTTTCGATTAAAATATGCAGATGTGATTATAAAACCATGCAATTTTTGTTATATTTCAAATGATTTTAATTCTCTCCGTATTAATAATAATTCAATAATTAGGGAAGTTAAGTACCCTTTATGTATTATTTGATAGATAATTTACGTAGAATTTAGAAGTATAAAATTTCCCTTACAGATGGCGACATAAACCAAATTTAAAAAGTAATAAAAGACCTCACAAGAGAAGGAAACTGTAATAACACTATAAAAAAGAGAATAACTTAGCCCGAAAATGGTTTCCCAGCTAGTAATTCTTTCCAATAAAAAATAAACGCCGAATTTAACGAAACGAAATTATCCCTCCTCCGTCTGAAAAAAGTTTACTTCCGGTGAATGCCATGCCATCCACGCATCCAAGAAGTTCGTATGTGTGTCAGCAGTAGAATAAATGGAGCTCATGATTTTTTATCCGCTCAGGCCGTTTGTCTATCGCCGCTTAGCACGCCGTCGAATATTTTTCGGGCGTTTTGCAAGCATCGGCGTAGCTGCGTTACGCACAGGCATCGCTATAAAATACGCAGCCGGAACACAAGCAGCAGCAGGAAAAAATAAACTCTTTTTTTATATCAGCCAAGTCGTCAAGGCGCGCCTCGTTTTCCTGTCTCAGCGAAAGCCAAGAACTTTCAAATATTGAAAACATTGGCGACTACTAGTTTCCAGCGATTCGCAAATGGAAAAATATTGCGCACATAAATATTAAAGCATACGTACAAACGCTGTGATGATGTGGAGAAATATAGTGGAGGCGCCGGGCGAAATCGCAATAAAACGAAAATTTCATAACGCCTATACTGCGGGCGTAAACACAACGGTGATAAAACTTACGCGAAAGTAAAACGAAACAAAGATTTTTTCCCTTCGTGCTTGGAGGTGGTTTTGGATAAATTGCGAATGATTTGTCTGCTGTCACTCGGGTGGCATAGACGGTAATTCACGAGAAAAGGTAATACAATTTTCAATTCGAAAATAAGCTCGTTATTTCAAGTTTTGGTTTTGTTTTATTTCTTTTTTTTTCGCTTTTCAGGAGGCACTCATGTGGGAATAAGAATGAAATATTGGTGAATAAAGTTAAGTAAAGGTTGGCCAAATCGAACCTGTCAGATTAATGTGTTTAAATCGTATCAATTTTGAAAAGGAAAACTCGTATAGAATTTATATTAGTCTTATTTAAGTTTAAATATTTATTTAAGTCAGGTTAGTTTATATGAAATTAGACTATCCAGGAAAGTTGATTATCATTGATATTGCAATTGTGTGCGCGTTTCAATGAAATAATTTTCGAAAACACAATTTTCAATTCGATATTAAGCACGTTATTTCAAGTTTTAGTTTTATTTTCCTCCTTTTTTAGTTTTTTAGGGCTTTTTTAAGGACAAGTTATTTATTAGTGATTGAGGTTAGGGAAGTTATTTAAATTTTAAATAACAACATAATTATTTATATTTGCTTGTTATACTGTTAGGTTATTTAATGTAATTAGATTATGCAAAGAAAGTTGAGCTGAAGTTAGATTGTCATTGTGATTATAGGAGTATGAGCGTTTCAAGGAAATAATTTATTAAAATAGCACAAGTTATAATTCGAATGCTCGTTTTGGTTTTGTCTTCCTCCTATTTTGCTTTTCTGAAGAACATATGTGTGAATAAAGAGGGCTTATTGATGAATACAGTTAGGGAAACGTTGGCCAAGGTCGTCCCAGTCAGATTAACATGTTTATATTGTATCAATCACAATTGAAAGGAAAGGAATTAAATGACCTAAAAACATTTCTGATTTCTTGACTGTCAGGTTAGTTTATTTTAAATTAGACCAGATAAGTAGAGGCCTAGCCAAAGTTCTATCATTGGGATTGTAGTATAAATGTTTTAAGGATATACGAAAATAATACAATTTTCAGTCCCAAATTAAGCTCACTATTTCTAGTTTTGGTTTTGTTTTCTGTTTTTTTTTTTCTGAAGATACACATTTGGGAATAATGATAAATTATTGATGAATACCCTAATGGAAAGGTTGTTCCATATTACCCTGTAGGATGACTTGTTTAAATCGCCATGAATTTGAGCAAGTTGATGTAAATAATAATAAATATGCATTAAATATCTAGAATATGCTAGTTATATTTGCTGGTTACACTGTTTAGTTATGCGAAATTAGGATAAACTGCCATTTAAAATGAATTATAAGTGTTTCAAGTAAAAAAAGCTAAAAAAGCGATAACATATTGAAATTAAGCCCGTTATTTCATTTTTGGTTTTGTTTTCCTCCCTATCTTATCTTATCATTATCCATATCTATTATACATTATGTCATTTAATAGCTTGCTGCAAGATTCATTTAAACTTTAAGTAACTTGAAATTATATTAAGCTTGGTAGACTGTCATTGAGATTGTTGTATAAACGTTCTGACGTGGCAGATTTTTTGTAGCGCTGTGAACGCAATGATTCCCACAGAGGTATGATTATGATGAAAGAGAAATATTGCTATATACAGTAGGCAGTTCTTTGTTATATTGCGGTAAATGCCATGGGTTCATTTAGTCCTTGAACATCCAGAAATCTGAAGATTGCAGGCCGACAACTACCCGTTGTCTGTGAGTTCGCGTAAGGGAAGGTGAAGAAGAGATGAAGATCATGCAGCATTTGGATAGAAACTAGTTTTATTAAAGGAAAACTTAATTCCTGTAACCTGTAGATACCACCCCCAAGCATCCCTCCCCGCGGTACATCCACTCTCTTTCCATACTTTTTCATCTAGAAGGAGATGCTGTACCTGCTCTCACACGTATTCCCTTGTATTCGGATACACTCAGTTGATTTCTCTCTCTCTCTTTAAATGGGGCGGATTCGTGAACATGGCTAGGCTTACAGACCGAGCAATTACGCACATATGTTTTGGCACTTGGGTGTCCGTCTGGTAGAGATATTAACAAACTTAACTTAAGCGAATCATGACAATTACTTCCATGCTACCCCTGAACCACCTTGCCTTGCCTGTTTCATATCTTTATTAATTAACGGTTCAGAGTTAACATAAGTATGGTGTGATTGTGTGGTGTCGATCAAAAACATAAATGACACCTAATAAAAAAGGCTCAAAATTACCACACCGCGCCGTTCACCTATCAAGGAAACAATTTTCGAAAATAATAAAATATATACCTAGGTCGTTATACCTAGTTCCCTTTGTTTCAATGCATTTTTGTAAATTTTGTGAATCCGTTTGCTCGGATTTGCGTATTTGGGAACAACCTGCGATCAGTGCGGAACCAGCGGAATGCACGCAAGCGTATGACAGCCAGCAGGAAAGTATAAAAAGTTATTCGCATCTCGCGCCGCATTGGCCGGCAGCATATAAAAAGCGCCAAATATGTGCAAGTTGAAGTTGGATTGCTCTATTCCCAACCCCGCCGACCATATGCAACGTTATTCTAGATAGATACGTACGTTTTTAATTAACTCAAATTCAAGTTAATTGCATTTTTAACGAGTTTTCTGTAGCTGCAAGTGCGTTGACTTCGAAAAAAAAGCTCAACCCTCCGTATGCAATAATTTCAAATGTTATGTGCATTTTATGCATTTACGGGGTACACAAAGTAACAATAACACTTTATACCGGAGATATTCTACACCAAAGGCAAAAAACACTTATTTAAATTTAAATTTTCACCCCCCGAGCTTTATTTCAGTGCTTATTCTGGTGAGTATTTGGAAAAATAATCTACGCTGGTGAATGAATGGTGGTGAAAACCGCCGAAAATCTGCACGAAATTATACTTTAAAATTCGCTAATAAGTCTGGTGCTGAGCGAGAAGCACTCAGCGTGCCTGCAATGACCGGGAACAATGGCCTAAGAAGATTAAATATTGAATGAAGAGGCGGCGCGCGTCGGAGTAAAAACTAAGACAATCTCGACGTGCGACAGGCCCGACGCAATATGATATTGCGCAATGCGAAAAGCTTGACAAAGCTGCCGAGGCCGCGGACGTGCCCCCGGCAAGCGCGTTTCACCGCGGTTGCACTTCATAAAAGAAATTGAATTTCTTAATTTCGCCGCGTTATTGTAGTTTTAATTACTTTTTGGTGGAGACGCCTGTCTGAACTACACGGCAAATTGTTTGTTTTTTTTTCTTCTCTTTTTTGTTAGCTCTCTGGTTTCCATTTACTCCATCGGCGACGAATGCAAATTAGTGAAATTGATTAATACACTTCAAATTTGTTTTTAGAGTTATATTGGTGTGTTTGATTTCAGTTGTTAAGAGAAAATTGGATGGCATATGGCGCAAATATAGGTGAAGCAAACATATTTTTCGGTTCAGTTCATTTTGAAAGAATAGATTAATATATAAACGCATATTCATAAAGATGAAAGTGAGTTCTGTTAGGTTGGGTCACGGTTCTTTAGGTTAGGTTATGTTAGCATGTGTTATATTAGGTTATGTTTGGTTATGTCAACTTATCTTAGGTTATGTTAGGTTATGTATTGTTATTTTAGGTTATGTTAGGTTATGTGAGGTTATGTTAGGTAATGTAAGGTTATGTTAGGTTATGTTAGGTTATGTTAGGTTATGTTAGGTTATGTTAGGTTATGTTAGGTTATGTTAGATTAT
>JAODAC010013228.1:0-23653 GCA_027575185.1 Mimaenictus wilsoni | reverse complement strand
TGTAAATAATTTCGATAATTTTAAATATCTTTAGGCATAGAAATGTACTTCTTCTAGGTCTCTTATTTTCACATTTTTCATACTTTTTTCTTCTTGTTTCTACCTGCTTAGCCTTCTTACCCAAAACTTTTTCACAGCTTTCGCTTTCATTCCTATTTACTTTTACTTACTCTTACCTACTCTACTCTCTCTTATCTATCGCTATCGAAGGGAACTTACTCAATCATTTCACCGCCACCCTTTTGCTTCCCTACTTTTCTGTATTTCGCAGAGCTGGCTTGAGGGGTTGGATGGATTTCGATTCATTCTGTCTCCAACACATCCATTTTTCTCTACCGATATCTCTCGCAGGTAATCGTCTTAACTTCTGTAACGTGTACTGAGACTCCATTTTGAACCATATAACTTTCATTTGTGAATAAAGAACTTTATAATTTCGAATTAATCGACTTGAATGAGTATGAGTTGCCCTGAAAGACATTGAATATGAGCCTCTTCACTTGGTACTTGGCATCAGCTACGTCCAAAGGTGATAATCATAAAACTGGTCACTGGAATAAAAATGTCCGTGGTTCGGTCAGGGGCCAACTTAACTATAGAATTCGTGGTAGATTCGTGGTAAATTTCAATCGTCATCAAATTCTCGTCATGTCTAATATTTTATTTATTTAACTAATTTTAATCTTCAAATTTGATAATAAAAGTTTTTAATGAATAAAAATATATGATTTATTAAAAACAATGAACACATTTAATAACAAACAAAAATAACATGATACAATTACGTCTTGCTCTTTGCTTTTTGGACGGCCAACGCAACAAGTTCTGCTCCTAAATCCTTTGCTGTAAATTTAGTATCATTTCTACATTTTCCATGCAAGCGGCGGCATCTACGAGTGTGACAAGGAATGCACTTAGTTGTATTTGGTTTGGCCGTAGTAGTTGTCAGGGTTGTTTGAACATGAAACATCTGATTCATGTTCGTGAAACCAGCCGTCTTAATACCATCAAAGTAATCAACATAGGTCCAGTAATGCAAAACATCGCCAGGCTTCAATTGTATATCTTTCTTAGCAACTTTCCATACACCATTCTCAGGTTTAGACGCTTCAGATAAGAAAGTCTTTCCATCATGACTTCCATGAAATGCAAATAGTTGAATTCCAGGAATATCTAAATGAACAAGAACATATTTGAATATTGTATTTAGAAAACAAGTTTTATGTAAAATATACAAAGAAAACTAATGGCGGAAAGAACGAAAGGGATCGATAGCCTTTAAAATATAAATAATAATAATATACAAAGAAAAACAAATTTAATTATGTAATTACACATAATGATACCTGGTATAGATGCGGAGAATCCTATCGGGGAAAATGCCTTAACTGTTGCTGTGGGCACCACAAACTCGCCAGTAACACCCACAAGAATCACAGATAGTGCAATAATTAAGACTTCCATTTCATATGAAAGCTACAAAGTGTTAATAATATAATAATAACAAATACGGGTTCCACTATATATGGTCAGATTTGCACATCAAAGAGCGAATTGATATTAAAGGTTATCGTGGGGTTCAGTCATATATATAGTTATAAAGAGCAATTGTATGCAATCAAATAATGTAACTCACAATCAGTTAATGAGAAATACTCTGAGCTGATCAATGACGCAGAGTTACTTCTAGAAATTTCACAATTGTCGTTATTTATTTCTGAAATGTTTTGATGAAATGTATGAAATAAATGTGCTAATAGAACCCACAATCCCCCTTTTCGGATCCATCGACTCTACCACTATGCCCCTTGGGCGGCATACACCTTACTGAATTTTTAGGGATTAAAATGGACACTTTGTCATCCTTATAGTTTATAATGTACAAGGAATAAGATTTCAATTTTTTTAAATGTAATTGTACGAAATGAAATTTGTAACAAAAGTAAATAATAAAACTTCTTAAACTCGAGAAAGACTTTCATTGTAATATAATTTATTAGTAACAGAGATTGTCGAAAACAATTAAACTTATTCAGGATGCTCTTAAATTTTCTAATAGAGAATGATAACCTCTTTCATTTGATAACATTTTAGCATGTTCACAGAAACTTTATCTTTTTTACAAAAATCAGTCTTGACTGATTTTTGGTGAAAAAGATAATGTATTTCTGATCAGGGAGAAAATTGCCCCATTCGAAAGAGGATAACAATTTGAATGAAAAAATGCAAAAACATCCCTAAAGTAATGCTTAACTTTGGAGATAGATCTTTATAATCAAATATCATGCATTTTTAACAATTATTTTCTCAAAACCTATTAAACTATTTCAGTAGGTTTATGCATAGTGTTAAATACGAAGATCTCTTCTTTCAAATGAGACTAATTTTAGCTCGGTGGGAAAATTCGTAATTTTTATCTCGGAAATTGTTAATGTGTTTGGGTCAAATGCCACATGAAAATGCTTTCTTCCTCCTTCTAGAATGTTTCCAATACTTTGTGAGATATAAGCTTTTCATGATACTCATGCATTTTGAGTCAGTATGAACACATTCTCGTGTTTTGGTGAGATGACAATTTTACAAGAAATTATGAAATTAACACTTTAGTGTTTGCATATATTATTTACGATGCAATTTTGACCAATTTTTAATTTTGCCAAATTATTTTCATACTTGCCATCTAGACTTAGGTGATAAGACTTCTTGAAGTGGGCAATTCCGTTACCTTCTTTGAAATTAGTGTTACTACTTCTTAGATGTCGCTTCTAGACTAGTTCCTCACAATATTTCATAAGTAGCACAAACGAATGTCACTTCAAAAATGTAAAAAATATTTTCCGATGCGTGTTCAGAACTTTTTTAAATTAAAGTTAAGATTAAATTTAATCAGAAAAAATTCCAATAAAAATTGACCACTTCATTAGAAGTGTCATTTGCCTACTTATAAATATCCTGAAAACGAAGACATACATTCCATAGAATAGGAAAATAATAAACATTATTTACTTATGAGAAACAGATAAAAACCTTTATTACTTTTGTTTACTTATCATCAGAATGGCTAAACCTAATAAACATCTTATGTACATATGAAATTTTGACGTTATGATTTCATTTCAGCTAGCAATAGAATTCTGAAAATAACTGCTAAGTTGTTATCAAAACTATTCTGAATGTAAAACTAACATAATGATATCTACCGTATTAATGAGACAGTAACAATCTACTCGGTGAAATTTTTAATAATTTCGCGCAAGTTGCTTGCGTTCATATTTATTTGTAAATAATAAAATATATAGAATAGCGGTTCGTACCAATTTAATAAAAAAGTTTGCATAATTCCAAGAAGTATCATTCACTTTTGGTGAACACTAAGAAACAACGTCTCATCTCAAAATCAATCATATCCCCGGTATATCTTGCGATTGTGTTTAACAGAAAAGCAATAATAATTAAACTATTATAATCTATTATTATTACGCTTATAAAACGGATGCATCTCAGATATCCAGTCTGCGTTCATGCTTCATCTATATTACGATTACAAACCTGAAAATATACATCTCTTCGTCGCGTCTGTGATCGCCATATTTTCAACCTTAAAATCGAATTAGTTAGCTAGGTGTTCGGTTTCCTGTTCTGTTTATAGTAGCCGGCTTAATAGACCTTCAAGTATCATAACATAAACTGTCGGCGTTTCCTTGTAGCCTTTCGTTACTATATTTACTTCCGATTAATAATAATCCATGTATATGTACAACGCGGTGTAAACCACGCAAACGATGGATGACCAACAAAAGAACTGTCTACATCAATTTACATGGTGTAAATTATTAAAGCATGCTAATTTCATCGACGCGCAACGGAACTTAACTTCAACCTCGACGCATAAAAGATAAACATAAATACAACATACACAACAGTAATCATTTGTTTCGTTTCGCTAAATGTTAGTTTTGTCTTTGTTAACTTAATTTGTTGCATTGTAGGTGTGACATACTGAGGCAAGTACTATCTAAATTTTAAGTTTTACCTTAAATTGCAAAAAATAATAATAGTGTAGACGCAACAATATAATGTTCTCAATAAGAAAATACATTTATGTAAAATTAATGCTTCATTTGTTTGTGCCTAACGTCTTGAATGCATCGCACATATTACTTCATTTATCTTTATATTAATGCAATGTGTTTTTGTCAGATAAAACTTAATCGTCTCTAGTTCGCTCACCGATCATCATTGTAAGATAATTAAAAAGAACAAGTAAGCATACATTAAATTAAAAACCTCTTCGATACCAGATCCGGTTCGTTTCGTTTTAAAATGCGTCTAGAGCGCGCTCGCTATGTTGGCCCTCAGCCCACATCTCCGCAGAGAACAGGATGAAGCAGTTCAAACGTCTTCTGTAAAACGTGTGTATGGCGTCATTTAAAATTAACCAGTTTATCACTTTCACTGTTTCTTTTTTACAGATGTGGGCATATCTTCTGGCCCTCGCTTGGCTCCTTTTGATGCATTTGGATCTTAAAAAATGCGAATTAGCCACACCTACAAAAGGCGAAGTAGACAGTGTGACTTACCTTGTAACCACCTAACTTGAGTGGCTGGTCCATATCCCTTATCATTACGCGCGGCAATCCGAAAAATGATTGCCGACTTGGTACTTGTGTCAACATGCGCAGACGCCAACGATGTATTCGGGACAGTACAAGAATTACTCGGTCCACAGTACACTCTCATAAAGGCCAAATTTGAATTTGCACGTTCCTGAAACAAATAAACAGAAATGGTAATTCAAATAAATTAAACTTTAATGAAATCGCACCTTTCCTGAATTTCGTATCGCTAAGTAAACAGAATACTCGAGAATGTTCTCCTGATTAACGCAAGGAGGCTCCCATGATAAATGTGCTCCGTCACCCGACTTGGCAATTTTGATCGCAGATGGAGCGCCAGGAAAGCCGGGCACGCACGTTTTGAAAGCCGACACCTCACTCCAGTCGCCGATGCCGACTGAATTAACAGCCGCCACGCGGAATTTGTACGCGGTACCCGGCTCCAGAGTGTTCTTCAGCAAACCGGAGAGATCAGGTAGATTGTCCTCGCGCAACGTGTCCAAATCTTCCTGGCTCAGCGAGCAGAAGTTCTTCACGTCGAAGCTGGTGCCCTTCACAAAGCCAACCGTGAACCACTCTTTTGAATCCTTGGAGTCCTTCGATGGCACCAGGGCGTCAGTCTTATTGTTGGTGTCCTTCGATGAGTGATCGAGAGCAGCGGACGCAAGTGCCGCAAGGGCGTTGCCGTCCTCCTTCTCCGGTGCGGAATTAGTAGCCTCTGTGTGGTTCTCCTTGTTGTCAGTGAGCTCGTTGAGAAGAGTCCTGGCGATCTCGTTCACATCCGTTGTAGGAGCGGCCTTCATCTCAACATCTTCCTCTTGGGGAGGTGGAGGCGGAAGGGGCGGGGCTGGTTCACTGTTCATCGTGTCAGGAATCGCATTATTTTCCGGTACTTTCTCGGCTTCTGCAGCATCTGTTTTACTATTCCCTTCACAGTTTTCAGGTTCGGCAACGGCGGCAACAATGGCCGCAATGGGATCTTGCTCTTCCCCGGCTTCCGGGGCAGGTTCTTCGCTAGGCGTCTTCTGTTCGGCTTCTGCAGGCGTATTTTCCAAAGGGACGACTCCCTGACTGGAGGAGGCTTCACCTTCGAGTTCGGATTCGCCCTCAACACTCATATTCTTTTCATCACTCGCAGGCTCGTCTGCAGAGCCGTTGAAATTAAGCTCGTCCATTGACACAGATTCCTGACTCTCTTCACCGTCATTGTTGAGTTCCGCCAGTGCATCTTGTATTTCGTCCGGGGTTTCCTCCGATCCCTGACTCTCCGTTGGCGTTTCATCAGTGGATTGCGAGGGCGGTGAATCGCTACCACCCTTCAAACCACCTCTATACGTAAAAGGCATAATAGATGGTGGAAGTATCCGGCCTCCACCCTTTAGGCCCATCAACGACCTGATACTTCCACCGAAAAGGCCCACGGCAGGTTCCGTTTCCATCGGAACCGCATCAGCCTCATCCTCCATCGGTACATCCATATTTATGTCAGACTGTTGTAAAGCCATGTCCACTTCCATTGATGATTTTTCCGGTTCCGGATCGATTAAACCTGCTTCTGCGGCAAGTGCAGCAAGGGCTGCATCCGTTGTGGCAGGTTCATCAAAGGAGGTGGAAGCTATACAGAAAAACAAAGAGATGACTAATCAATGAAGGGCCAATCGTCTATTTGAATACGTTTGTAAAGTCAATTTTACTCTGCTTACGTATAGTAGTGGCGGTGGGTTGTCGTGGACGCGTTACCATCATAACTTTCGCGGCATCAGTTGCAGGCGTCGCAATCGTGGTTGACGCACCAACGGTCGGAAGCCGAATTATCTTACCAGCTCCAGCACCAGCCGGCATAATAATTGTTTTCCGCGTGCCACCATCGGCAATTTGTACGGTTACAGGTTTACCTCCAAACATCATTTGTTTCTGCAATATAAAGACATCACCTTTATGTAGCGTTCGCATTCATATTAAGTTTGCATCAAAACTTACCGTATTCTTTGTAATGGTAATAGTTTTTGGCGTGGCACCACTAACAAAATGTGGCATGATAATGGGTTTGCCGGTGATCTTAACATTTGACAGATTTGTGGCCCCCGCCTTGGCCGACTGAATGTTGACAGTGGATGTCTTCGGTTGGGTGAGAGTGACAGATTGGGCATTGGAAATGGTCTGAATATTACGAATAGCGGTACCAGAACTGACAACAATCACTTGCTGATTGCCAATAGTAGAAAGTCCCCCGGAAGCGTTCTTCTGCAGAACGATCTTGTTTGGCTGTTTGACGATGTTTATGTTCGACGGTAATGTTTTCACGGTAGTGAACTTATTCGCGTTCTGAGGCATGATCTTGACGATATTGTTGCCAGCAGCGCCGCCTTGAATGATTGGTGTCTGAATGATGCCGCCGCCCGACTTCGGAATTGTGGCCATCATGCCGGTGCTTGTTTTAACGAGTGTGACAATCTGTGTGGGTCCCTTCTGTACAATGCCTGTGCCTTTCTGAACGATTACCTGTTTGCCGGCGATCTGAGGCGAACCTTGGCGAATAATTGTCCCTGCAGTTGGTATTTTACCACCAGCTAGATGAAGAGAATGAAGATTATGTTGCATTTTCATTGCATTGCATATAGTTATAATAGAACATTCCTTCTACTACTACTACCTTCTACTACGAAGAGCGTTTATGGAATTATGATTTCTAAAACTTACCTGCTAGTTTGATGGGTTGAGCGCCAGTTACAGTAATCTTCTGTGTAGCCGCTGCAGCTGCAGCTAAAGCTTGAATACCTGACATACTCGCCTGTGTAGTTTTAACAGTTTGTCCATCGGTAGTGGACGTAGGTGAAAGAATCTGCGCTGTCGGCAACACAATACTACCTGGTGCTGCCGATACCACTTTGGGAGTGGCGTTACGCACCACAAATTTACCTTTAAATTGAAAACAAGAAAAGTGCAGTTCCTTGAAGATATAGATTAAACTTAAACAAAAATATGTCGGTAAAATATACGCACTTCGGACCATCGGATTAATAATTCTAGGTGATGAAGGTGCCGCAACAGCAGCAGCAAGAGGCGTCGGTGCAACAATCTGCGGCGCTGCCACCATCGGAGTAGCCTTGATCGTATTAGCAGCAACCGGCATTTGTACGATCTTTGGAGCGACCGGCCTAGCCACGGGAAGCGTGGGTGCCACCACAGGCATCGTGGGTTTAGCTATCGGAGGTGCACCCGGTGCTGGCGTCGGTAGATCATACTTCTGAATCTGCAACACGTATGTCTGTGTCGACGGCAGTCCGTTCCAGTTCACCTCCAAAGTATTCGTGCCGGCCTTCACGAGACTAACGCGTCCTGGTGCAGCTGGCTTCTCAACCTCCAGATACCACAGGTCTTTACAACAAACCTGATTGTTCCACGCCTTCCGATAGCCATCTCGACCCGACCAAACATACAACCGCGTGTTAATCCCCACCGCGCAGTGACCAGCACGTGCACACGGCAGCGACGGTTCGCCGGTACCGCTGCCGATGTTCAGCTCATCCCATGTGAGCGACTCCAGATTGAGACACGCCATCGTATGCGTGCACTTCCACTCCTTCTCGCTGTTGGCGTAGTTCGGCGTCTTACTACCGTCGTCGTTTGTCACCGGCACCCAGCCGCCGAAAATATACATGCGATTACCAATCAGCGTCGACGTGTGTAATGAGCGAGGTAGCGGCGGAATACCGGTAATCTTCGGCTTGCTCCACGCCATCGTCAAAGTGTCGAAGAACCACAGATCACCGAGACGGCAACCGCTCATACCGCCATAGATCACCAGGTAGGATTTGCCAGCGGCTTTGTCCACGTACGCAACACCAGTGTGTGATTCACGCGCAGGAGGTGCCGGCCCATTGGTAAGCGGTATCTCCCACTGTACGGGATTAGCGCGAATGTCGAGTGCGTACAGATCGTTCAGATAACGCGGGATATTGTTCTTGGGGTCTTCGCTCTCGTTTTCCAGCCCACCGAAGAGGTATACTTTGTCGTTGACCAATGTGAAACTGTGTCCTAAACGGGCGCACGGTGGAGGGCCTACTTTCGGGGGTCGCGGTTTAAGTTTCTTCCATTCCCACCGAGATGCCTGTTGAATTAATTAACAGGAACTGTGTAACTAATATTCAAATATTTCATAAAACGTAAGAATAGGAAGATAAATAGGATTTCCGTGTTTCTTTAATTAAAATTCTTTGAGAAAAATTCCGAAGTCAACTATACTTGTGTAACATCAATCGTGACTTACTTGTAACTCATATAGTTCGCTGCTGTATTTTCCATATTCAACCATTCCACCAAAAATAAGCAATCGTGTACCGTCCACCACAAAACCGTAGGCAGCGCATCCCGGTGGAACATCTCCTTTTAATACTGGCACAAACCATTGATTTGTGGCTGAAACATAAATATTTGTAACAATAATTGCGTAATTTATCATTTCTATGAGGCATATTTCTCATCAAACATTCCATGCTCCAAAATATCAGAGTTTCTCGGGGCAGGTCCGCGACCCACATTTTGGGTAACACTGAACTATACACTCGTGTAACTGGTTGCCTATGATTGTTCACAAATTAGAAAGAATTTTCCATAATTTACATCATACCTCTTACAAATATATAAAACTAATACAAATTTAGTAGAATACCGTAAAACCAAATTTCAGCCAAACATTTGATCTAGATAAAAACTATAAAGCCAATTACATTTTTCACATTTACTCTGCAAATTTAGTGAATAACTGGTTGCATGCAATTGTAGAAAACCGTTTGAGGCATTTTTACATTCATTTATTCCAAGTTCATATATTTGGATGCAAACATATTTGGATTGCGAAAATCCTATTAAAATTCCATTACATCAATACTTTTCTAATTAGAAAGTAAGCAGACACGTTAGTTTACATTCAAACGACGCCATCTTATGTGATAGTGGGTAAATTAGTCTCATTCAAAGAAAAATCTATAAACGTTTTGAAAAAGCGATTTCCAAATGAAACAATGGCATCCAATGAAATTACGATGGAGTACAGCGAAAATGATTTTCAAATTCAAAACTAATAGACGCTGTTGTACCCGTCCGTTGCTAGTATAAATAATAACAAACATACGTGCCGCGCGCCATATTTGATGGCCGCCAGCCAAGTTCGCGTATAAATACCTGTGTTGTAAACGTGCAGCTCGTCGACGATGCCCTCGTTGCCGCCGCCGAAGACGACCATCAGCTCCTTGATCGCAACGGCGCGATGCCCATGACGGGGTCGCGGCTGCGGGCCGGCCGGATCGGCCACATATTTCCATCGTAAGACCTTACCCGCCATTATGTGGATCACATTGCACTCAAACCATAAGCCAATTGGGAGTCCCGTCCGCTGCGCCTCTCACGCAAACGGCTCTTTGACACTTTCAAACCGCTAACCTCAATCTTCGCGTTTGCGGCGAAACACACAACATGAAACAGTGCGATGGAGCGCACCGGCCCCCCGGACACGAACGGGGGTGATCCGTCCTTGGCGCGTGCGTTGCTCGGCGACGTCGACGTCGTGCGGCAACCGTCGACGACGGCGGCGAGCGGAGATGCACTCGGTATACTCGGGCGCTGCGCGGGCTGCCGTTTCGCGCAAATTTCCGGCAAACACACAAAGCTCGCGCAAACACTGCGTCGCGTTCGTTTCTTAAAATGGCTGACCCAAACTTTCGCTCCATTGGTCGAGCGAAGCGCGGCTGTGGGTCGCGCGCGCCCTCTGCATCATTTGGTGTTTGACAGTCGCCGTCCGCCAGTTTGCGCGCCATATACGAAACCGGGTGGCAGTTCTTCGAAGCGCGGCAAACACGCGTATACGGAACATATGCGAATCGCCATCTGACCCACGCCACGCACCATCGACCTTATACGACCTTGACTGTTCGTGACCAAGGAGACCAATGAAAGGCTCTCATTGCTTTGACGGCGGCGTTGAGTCACGCCTCGAGGTTACTTCAAGGGCAATCTATATTAGTAAACCACCAAATTGAAACTTCTGCAAAGAAATACTGAATCTCTCACGTGTTACCCTTTTTATCATAGCATTAAATAAGGTGAAAATTCACTTTTGACCCCGTTATTGGTGTCAATAAATCATATCAAATCAACAAATACAAACTTTACCAAGAAAGTTACACATGATTGTTATGCACATACTTTTATTATCATAATAATAAATAAACATATAATTCATTCAACAAATAAGACTATCAAATCGCTTAGGGAATATTGCTCTTCAAATCCTGTATTAACGACTTTGGAAACACCAACTGCGAGAATATCGTGCGTTGCGTGCTGTTTGACTTCGTCTTGATAACGTAGGCAATCTTCTCGCGCAAATCACTGCGGGGTATGTCGCCACGTAGGTAAGACAAACGCAATAAATGATCTTCGGTGATGTCTGGGTATCGCTCTACAACTCTATGCAAATCCAAGCTCATCATATCGTCGTCGGTCTTCACAATCTCCGCCAACATTATTATAATCTCGAGCGGATCATCGCTACGCTGGAGATTCGAATCGATCGACGAGAATAGCAGCTGCAGTTTCCGCGCTTCACGCACAATTTGCGCTGCCACCGCCTGACATTCCTCGAATGTTTTGAATGAAATTCGTTTTGATAGCATGGCGACAATGTACCGTTTTGCAACCAACACTTGTGCTTCCTTCATTATATTTTCGAAATTTTCATCGACGAGACCTTTGTAGTCGTCAAAATAGTCCTCGAGGGTGACGGTCACAGTTGCTACAGCCGCACTGTCATTGACCCAACGTGGACGGAACAATTCGTCGAAATATTTCTCCACGTCAAGGAAGGCTTCTTCTAGGAGGTAAGAGCTTGATTCCGTGCGTAAATCCTGAATAAGAAAAAATTGAAATTTTATTACGCCGAACTGGAGATATTTAACATTCTGACATCATGTGTTTTTCTTTCTTCTATTATTTACATATTCTGGTCTAACAAGGGGAGTGTCTCAATTGGCCGCCTTGGATTTGCATGGAAATCTTTACATATATTGAAGTAATTTCTATTAACGAGAAATGAAATTCGTGGGCAAAAAATGAACACGCAACCCCAATGTCTATAGACCAACGGATACAAAATCTGAGTCGGACAATTGAGATACTCCTCTTGTAAATTGAAAAAATGAAATAAAAGAAACTTACAAAAAAAATCTTCTTATAATTACTAGATACACGATCCATTTCCATAGAACTCGCGGTCCCATACTTCTGTAAATACTGCACTCCCAACTCTATTAACTGCAGACAATTATTGACAATCGTGATCATGTACTGTGTGAAGAACGGAACCAATCTCCGATCTTCGAAATGCCTTTGTTTAAACTCAATAATAGCGTTGCGATACATTTTCGCATAATTTTCCACATGACGAATACTCAAAATCAAAGCTTCGTTCGTAATATCGTCATTAATTGTCTTAGTAACTTCAAGATTTTGCCCAATCATCTCAAAAATAATAGACGGCCCCGAAGTTCTCAATATAACATCAGGCCTGGGAGGCACATGCGACTTCCATTCCTGAACCTCTGTTTCCAGAGTTTTCTCCAACCATTCGCTATAATTCTTCTCCATATTAGTCATATATTGCTTCTTGAGACCATTCAATACGTAATCTTCAAGCAATGGAGGCAAATTGTTAGTATGTTCAACCAAATCTGGATGACCGAGCAACTCAGGTCCTAGATAAGTGTTTAAAGTCCAAGCCAGAATCGAAACATACTCATTTCCCTCAAGACCATTCTCAATAATTCCGTTCAATTGCGTTGACAAACATAAATGATACATCTTCATGTACTCATCTATAATGTTATACCATGGAGGGAATACAGGCACGCATAAAGTTTTCACGACGCGAAGATCTTCAAGAATGAGCTGGCGTATAAGTTCGAGGTATCGAACCAACCAAAGTTTGTTATCAGAACGTTCTTCGACCAATTTCCCCTCAATCCGCAATGCCACTTCTTGTTCCAGGACTTTAAATGCCATCTTTTTCCACTCCTTCGGTCGTCCTGGTGGCATGAAACCATTGTTCTTGTGCTGTTTCACAGCTTCTTCGTCGCTTTTCTCCTCACGTTCGATAATTCGCAATGCTGTTACGATAACAGTTGGTTTCTTCCTCACCGCATTCAAAGTTCTGGTTAAATTCAACCTCAACTGTCCTTCCAATTTTGTCGAGAGTGTTTCAACCTCAGAAAAGTACTTCTTAACTGTTAAAATGCCCATTGATTGATTCGGCAATTTGTGCAATTCAAACAATAAATCATCGCGGGAATTCTCCAAATCTCGAAGACATTGATGCGTATGCAATAATTTACCATCACTAATCCACTGATTCGTCTTCTCAATACTCTCGGGTACTGTGAAAATATGTTTAAGGTTCTCTTTCGCAGTGACAAACTGAGAATGCCTCATATTTTCATCTCGGACTTCCTTAAGGTTGTTTAAAAGCGACGAGACTGATTCGAAGGATTTAATCATTGATTTTAAACTGTATCAAAGAAAAACATGTTTGCTCTTTTATTAGATTAACTTAGAATTGGAATAATATAAGATTTTGTAAAAAATGACTTACCTATGATCAATTTCCGACATCTCAGAACCAGAGTTTTTAAGCAGATTAAGCCCGTCGATAACACCATTCAGTTGGCTTTGCATTGCAGATTTTAACTGCGCCTCCACCGATGCTTTCTTTCTGATGTATCGCTTCTTAAACATCTCAACCTTCTCCAATTGGCCAGGCCGTTGTAAAGTGTTGATAATGTGCTGCGTAGCTACATGTTTGGATTTTAAGTCCAGGTCTTGCATGTTTAACTTGCTTGCTGCTGTAAAACGCATTGTATGATTTTATTTGCAACATTTTTTATTTCATTTACCCTCAGTCATTGTGAGGCCTGAAACCTTTTAGATTCAGGCAGCACTGATTTGTTCACGTAGAATGCAACCCACTTTCTAGCAACAAATGATAAGAGTAATCAGAGCAATATTTACAAAACAGCAGTTGCGAGTGGCACTTCTTACACGTGTACATTAAGTTGCCAAATTTATTGAAAAATTACATTGGCTGTCAAGTTTACTAGCGACATCTTTTGATGAAAATAAAGTTCGAAACAAAATGTGACATAACTTTAGTCGCCATCTTTAACAGACCTAGTCGCCGAGTCAATCAAGCTTTCTTAACTTTCAGAAAGTCTTGTACCCACAAAAATCAACCAAAATGACGGCCTGGAGAGCTGCTGGACTCAAGTAAGCAACAATATCATCTCTTTAGTCACAAATATTATTACTAACAATTCTCCTAAGCGATTTTCATTGGTACACATGTATATAATGCCAAATTTCACTAGGTTATCAATAGTTCCAATAGAAACATTTTATAAACTTACAGCTACATTAACTATTCTACCATTGCTGCCCGCATGCTGCGTGAAGCACTCAAGCCTGAAGTGAGGGCCGAGGCTGCCAAACGTGGATCTTCAGTGATCAAAATCACCCCATGGGTTAATGGCAAACCAGAGAGTAAGTTTCAATGATTATGTAAACTATTTAACAGTACATGTCACCTTATTTATCAGGGGGAGAATAAATTATAAACTGTAAGTTCGTTTGTGAGTGGTTTTGGGTCGATTTCAACTAATGTGTTTTGATTTGTATGCGATTTTTATTACTAATGACAGAAGATAAATTTCTCAAGAAAATATTTTTAATGTATACTATATTTTTTCAGAGGTCGCAGCTTAAATATCCACCACCTCAACAAACTAGGTCATAGCATTTTAAATGATGGGTAGTCATGTATGAAAAATAAATGTTAAATTAATTGAATTGTTTTTTGAATTAGTTGCCATCCTCTCGATTAACCCATTTAAATATTCCTGTATAATTTAAATTCCAACTAATTGCAGATAAAATGTTCTTGTATTTTAGAAACTGTGAAAATCCTCAATTAGTTTAAGTTTATATACTTTTCCAAACTACTACAAATCACATTTCAATAAATATTCATACTCTCGTCGATGAAACAAGCTCTCATCATGCTCGATAGATCATCATCTTGACAGTTCCTGTAGTCTTGCTTCAATTTCTGTCGTACTTAAACCCTTTGATTTGTTATGAGCTAAAGAAGCCCTTAACTGATACTCTTCTAATCCACTAATTCTGCTGTACAATGTCCTCTCCAGATCTTTGTCAATCTGATTCTCTTCTCTCAATATACAGAAGTATATCATAAAGACTGCGATACTAACAAGTATCACGTAGGGTTCATACCAAAGCCTTGGATTTATAACGCCCGTTCTCGAAGATTTCGCTTTCCATGTGTATGCAGGAGATTTCGTATACGGGATCGGTGCGTCCGCTTCTTCATCTTCTTTAATGGCTTTTGTAGGCGCTGTTGCTGATAACTTCGGTTTGTCTTGTGATAATACTCTACTGACGGGATAGACTCTTGTTTTTCGTAGTAAACTCGTTGATAAACGTACAAGATTATTCATGTTCTTTGATGTTTTTTAAATTTTCTTTGGTGCCAGAAATCTCTTGAAATAGTGGTTAAAGGGAACATAACCTAAAAGTTGATTATTTGGTTGCCTACAGATTCATGATTTTTATAAGAATTAACCAAAATATCGATTGATCTTACTTTCTATAATCATCATTGCAATGCGTATTTTGTGCCATTTATGTCTTTTCACATTTTACGTATGGATATTTATGATTCTAAGTATTTATCGTATTTTGAACTTATTGTTTGACTTTCTAACCGTGCCATCTGTGATTCAAGATTTAATTCACAAATATGAAAAAAAAATCGTTAGGCAACCCAAATATCGACTGACCTTGATAGCTGAGAACAAACGATGTCAAGTTAAACATATGGAAATTCAATTTCTTTCTCGGAAGATGAATATTTATGTCTATTCAGTCAGAATATATTGAAAAAATAGGCATCTCCATCAATAATTTTCTATAAATTAGATTATATTATCATAATACAATTAAGCCATAAATATTACACTTTTATATCGTGAAAGAAGATAATTTGACATCGCACCAATTGTTTCACTCACTTCAGCTGCATCGTAATTACATATGTATAATAATAAGAAAATGATTGTTACAGTAAGCATTCTACCCTAAAACATCCTTCTCAAAAGGGTACACACAGTTCCTTCATGTAATCAAAACGCGCATACAAGCTGTAAATGCATTTACTCTCCGATATGCAGCGGGATTTGCAACTAACATTCACGAAACTTCCCGAAAATTTGTAAAAGTGTAAAAACTCAGTTCCCGTTATCATCATTCTACATCAGACGTACCTAAAAGCTAGCGAATGGAATTGAATAAAATTCTGCACTTAATCATACGAATAAATGTTGATACATATACATCATCAAGTCGTCTCTGTTGAATGTCTAAAAATAAATATCGATAAAATATGCACGAATGCATACGGTTATATAATTTGAATGATATTTCTGAAGAGACACTAGCTGCCTACACATCGTCCCTTCAGCTAGCTTATTGTTCCTTAACTTGTAGTGTCGTTTTCTTTTGGAGCTTTGTTTTTATAAATTTCGAAAAGACAGAGACTTATTGCTGCCGATAGACTATAAACGTTAGACCGAACGGAAATTGTTATATAGCGTCGCCTTCTCATGTTGCTGCAAAACAACGCGCGATTACATTTACACCGACTCGGTGGGACTTTGGAATTCCGAGAGTGCGTGAATTGGATTCTGGACCTTCTTCTGTGAACCCTTTCGTACCTTTGCCCGAACTTCTTCGGGTTTCTCAGGGCGCACGAGGGGTTTCTTCTCGGGAGCTTTCATTTTCCAGACGACAATCGGCGACTGTAATAATAAAACACAAATATTCTGTTAAAATTGTAACGGGTTTCAATTTTTGCAACTTACCGTCATACTTACTTGCTATTTATCCCAACAAGACATAGGTTAGCATTGGAAGAAAGTGTTGAAAAGGGTTAGTCAAATGTTCATTCTAATTAATACAAGTATAAGTTAGTCGGTAGCAACAAAATGATACTTACAGCAACTGTTCCTTGTTGACGTGGATATTTGGTTGACGCTACATAGGATGCTGTGACGGTGAGAACAACGGCATTCATCAAATTCTTAGCTGCTTGGATCAAAGATGTAGCACTATCCAACTGTAAAGAAGCATATATTTAATTTAATTTTAATTCCAGGATTTACACGAATGTCTAGTTATATTTTGATGCTAAATTTAAATTATTGAAGATTTATAAGTATTACTTACCCCAGTAACAATTAATTCTCCACTAATATTCTGGACATCAGCCTTGACCTTACTTGTTATACTAATCTGATGACAATATAAATTAATCCGTTGCAAGTACGCCAACAAATCCTTTTTGGTGGAACTTTCCGGACATTGATCTGCAATTTGCCGAGTAAGTTTATCAAGTTTGTTGCCCGCCTCAGAAATTTTCTTCGCAGCATTAATAACGTCCATTGTCGTCTTTAACGGACCACGCCCACGCGTAAAATCGGTCATCTCCATCATTATCATGCACATATGCTTAGCCAGTACGACGATATCGTTACCGGTGTCGTCCCATTTCGCCACCTCGCGATCGAATTTGAGTTTTTCGGAGCGGAAGAACTCGACTTGCTGTAAAATCTTCTGCTTGTCTTCTTCGGGCATTTTACCCATAGCTTCACGCGCTGTGGTAATACCGCTAATGTTGGGGTATTCATCGACGCCATGTTCGCCGGTGTGGGCACTCGCTAAAGGTACACAATTGTTTATGCTGTGCACTGATATCTTTCAAAGTATATCCAAGAAAATAATTATTAAAAATTGAATGAACTTACATTTGCTCCTAGTCTCTAAAGTATAATTCTCATCCAATTCAACATCCTCGGGGTCCAAATCTTCATCAGCGCGATTCATAAGCACCGCACGTCGAATCTCCCTCACTCCATCGTAAACCAACCGCGATGCATCGATGAAGTCATTCTCATCCACATCCTTCTGTGGATTTCCAGCCAGAGCCGAGACTGCCACCGATACTCGTTGCCCAAATTTAGGCATGACCTGCTCATTGAGCACCTTCACCGCCTCCAGCACGCGCTTTGTGTATATACACGGCTCGTAATTATCCATCTCTGCCGTGACGACATTACACACCCGTTTCGACCGCCCGCGGATTCCACCAGCTGTGCGCTCCAACGTATCATGATCCCCCTCCTGCAGCGCCAGCACGCACTTATTCACATCCTCAAGGATATGATTCTCCGACACAGCAAGGAAGTCGTCAATGGTGGTAATATCATCCACCGCTTCAGTGAGGATGCGCACCTGGTTCTCCCACGCTTGTTTGAACGCGTCCATATTCTCTTGCGCCACCTTACTCCGGGGTCTGGCTACCAAAATACGCGCCGCGTTAATAACCTCCGGACAGAGATTGTCGATCTGCGCGGCTGCATAGCGTACCATCTTCACGCCGTCCTCATTGTTCGACATGCTGCATACGAGGTTCGCCACCTCCACCAGTTTATTGGAGTGTTCAGTGAATACCAGCGCGTTCTCATCTACCTCCTTTTCATTGCCAGTTTGCGCGGCTTTGATAAGAATAAGGAGCGGGAGATTTGTCTCCAGGAAACTACAAATGCAAAACATCCGTAAATATTAATGCAAAATGAAACTGAGCATGTGAACTCACTTTAAAGCTACAAAACTTTGCAAACAAAGAAGAAAACACTGTATCAGTATTTGGTAAGAGGTATAGATGACTAATGACTGACTGAATCATGATTGATAACTTGAGAATAAATACGAGGCGAATAAAATTGACATACCTATCCGAGACGTGATCCACCACAGCTTTGCGCAATTGTCGACGCAAGTCTTTGGTTTTGCGACCCATGTGATCGATGGCTCGTCCAAGACCATCGCTTGGTTCTTTATTGCCCATCTGAAAATCAAAAAAAAATACGTTTTTATATCAACATAAAGGTACACATGAACACCACACAATTATTTCGATGGATATAGAAGATTTTATGTGCATTATAATTTTCTTATTGTCAGTAATGTTATGAATAATAACTTACTTGCAAAAGTACTGACAAAACAAATGTAATGATTAATGCATATTCTGCAGATTAATTTATCATTTTTAGTACTAATTATAGAATATTCCAAAAACAAATGTCAAGAAAAATTCAATACTTCTCGTGCACGTACCATAATGTTAAAATCAATTATATTCATCGAATTACAGATATTAATTGTTTTCAATTTCAAACTACAAAACCCCTACATCATTTCTGCAAATATAGGTGCAACATCCCTTATCATTACTTATCACATATTACCATTGACACGTGTACAGTGTGAAAAAATCAAAGAAAACAGTGAAAAAAATGGTGCATACTCAAGTAAAGAATGCGAGAAAAAGGATTAGAGCACACAATAAAACATGAAATGGTATTTACCCTGGTACCTCCATGTAAAACTTGCATTTGCTGAGGGCGCGTGGCAAGTGTAAAAGAAACAAAGTTAATATGAGTCGCAGTTTTGCAGATGACCAGTAACCACAAGTTACTCACTATTGATTGCAATAATATAAAAAGCAACAGTTACTTACATTCGACATGTATTCAGAGAGCAAATCTTGTAGAGCTTGACGTACTGCGTTGCATTCGGCAACAATGCGCTCCCGACGTTCATCTCGTGTGCAGCTGGAGTCCGCCATGAGCGCAGCACCGCTGATGATACTTTCCAAACGTTCTTCTAACGATGGACGTGTATGGACTTCGTTATAGGCAAGAGGCTCCATGTCCATTCGTTCCTAGAAAATTGAATATCATCAAAATATTGCCGTAGATTTAAGGTAAAGTTAAAAGTCGTTAAAGCATCACCGCAAACTTTAAAGAAAGCCTTCAAACTTCTTACATACTTGTTCGCAGTTTAAAAGTTCCCTATCTGGAGATATAGCACAAAACTAAAATTAATGACAGTGGTTTAAATTGTGTACATTTGAGACTTACATCAAAGTCGTCCAATGCAGCTGCAAGTTCACCAGGTCCATCGTAGGGATTCTGCGAGGGTTGAGGGGTACGGCCTTGGGCCACATCGCTGATGGTATTCACAGCTTCACAGACTTGTTTCAAGACATAGTCACGATTTGCTTTAGCTGCCGCCAATTCAGGATGGCGAACATAGACTTTAGATGCTGTTAACAGCATTGTGGAATGTTTTTTGAGCACAGCTCTGGCTGCAGCAAGATCATCTCGAAGCTGAGGATCTTTTAACTCCTGCTGTCGTTTAGCAGCTTGATTCATCAGCTCATTGGCATTATGACCGAATGCTTTAATGTTATCCAAAAGCTCGCCTTGGTTTGAAGCATCTCTTAACTTTTGTAAGTCATCTTCGACGACACGCAATGATTTGAGCAACAAATGCACATCGACCATGTCAGCCAGGATAAGAAGGCGTGTGACGGCTGATAACAGATTCCTAGCCGCCCTCACCATGTTGCCTCTCTTTAGCGATGAGCAGGGATCATCAGAAAACTCACGCGCTGCAATACTCATTGCATTGCCCGTTTTACGCACTTCGTCGACGGCTGAGAGCATCTCCTGTGTGATATCTTTGTTCTCGTAGGCAATCTGCTCGCCCTTCTGGATGAAATTCTCGGTGGCCTTCTCGACGGTGCTGACAAGTGCGTTGGCGCGCTTTGACTTACCCTTCTTTTTCTTGCTGGGACCTTTGGTGTTTACCAGCGTCGTTACCTGCAACACGAGCGGTTCGAGAGTCTTCTCCACCGACATCGTGCGTATCTCTAGATTCTTGGGATCCCATTTCAGGCCGAAGTGGTCCGCCATCGTCGTCGAGTTTGAGCTGAGGAATGCAAAAAACCGAGTTGCGAAAAACGACACACAAGCACAGTCGGTCGCACGTTATCGCTGCGAACAATGGACACACACCTTCCGTTTGGCACAATTGAGCGGTGTAAACTTGTAGAAAAAACACTACGGATACGAAATAGGAGTTTAACAATGCGCCCCCCAGCAATGAATCATAGCAATGCGTCAGCGTCGTCGGAGATGTGACGAGCCCGTCTCGCTCTGCGGGGGAAAACCACTCCCACTCTGTTGCAAGTTTTGTACGAGAAACTTTTAACCAGACGTTTCTAACAACCGTGTGGAATGTTGGCAGATAACCAAGTTGGATTACATGTAAATTCGGTTGCCTACAAACTAAATCTTAAAATTGGAATGCAATTTTATATTTACTTTACTGTTTCCCACATTTTTGTCTATCATAAACGGTTTCACGATTGGCATTTGTATAGAAAGCAAATACAAATGTTCCTATTGAATTATTAGTGCTCTAAAGGAACGTGCCTGATATATTTTTTTATAGATATTTTCATATTCGCTCTCTCAGATAAATATCTCGTTGATAAATATAATGCTTTGTGTTCTGAAGTAAAAGACATGTACGCACATAGGTTAAATAAAGTTACATTAGGTTAATCTATAAAAGATTATTAGAAACATCAGATCTTTGGACACAATCTCCAATACTCCAGAAATTGAGCAACTAAATGTGTTTGCATTCTTCCTGACTGGATTGTAAGTGCATTTCCTTAAAAAGTTAAGAAATTGGCAGAAAGTTCTGATTGTAAGTTAACCGGTATAAAATGGAAAAAGTACAACTATTACAATCAACTAACTTTCAAAATATTTCCATTCTACATTCCACTTACCCAAAGAAAAACAACTCCTCCTTATCTTATCTATAACACAATTACAGTAATGCGCCTTACAAGCAATTAGGTAACATTATAGGAATAAATAAATGAATAGCAAGCGCCAATTTTATCGCGAATAAATGCCTGAATTCCATTTAACGAGTGTGCTACTTTCGTGCGCACGAAGCGTAGTAATTAACACGCATCACATCACGAATCACTGCTCGCAACAACGCTGAACTAGTCACTAGTTTGCGCTAAATAATTGACGTTCGGCCACCCATAATAATCCTAGGCAGACTTCGGTTCAATTTTATCTATTGCAGCAACTCTACAATGTTTATTATGCATAAACAGCATGATCTGTTTATTGAATAACGCGATAATATTAGTTTCCTAGATAATTATTCGTACATGCGTCCGACACGCTGCGCGCTCATATCTCAAATGACTTCAACAGGTGCGAGGCGCAAGAAGATGAGAAAATACTTCACCGTTTTCGCGATTCTAGCGATTTTAATCGCAATCGTCGTGTACGTATCAGCACCTAGCGTGGAAACTGTGCAAATTGTGCATGTGGTATGTATTGGAATTAAATTGGTTTTAAAATTCAGGCATAAAGTCGAAACTTAAACGTATTGATGTTTAGTTGTTTAGACATGGAGAACGGTCACCTTCATCTTCATATAGAAATGATCCGTACAAGGACTACCCATGGCCTGGAGGTTGGGATCAATTAAGTATTGTAAGTAACAAAGGTTATGTTTTGTAGAATTTTGTTAGGGCTTTTTTAAATTATAACCTATATGTTTTTGTTTTGAAATATATCCAAAGAATGGGAAGAGACAAGAATATAGATTAGGACTGGAGTTAAGGAATCGTTACCAAAACTTTTTGCCTGCTGAATATGATCCACGTATATTTTTAATGGAAAGTAGCTATGCAGATAGATGTTTAATGAGTGCCCAGCTTCTTCTTGCTGGGCTATTCCCTCCAATTGGGAGCGAGATATGGAATGATAACCTTATGTGGCAGCCTATTCCTGTTCATAGTGTACCAAGAAACCTGGATAATGTACGTTTCATACCTTTTTAATACAACATAAACACAGTTTTGACTTAACATTCAATATTTATTAACCTAAAAAGTGCCAATGAGGTTATGATAATAGTTTCCTTCCTTAATTAGAAAATAGCAATGAAGCGCAGTTGTCCAGCATTTCAACGAGCTCTAAATGAAACTTACCTAACTTACCTCGATGCTCTTAACTTGGAGAATCGGTCTTTATACGATTATCTTTCAACGAGCACCGGTCATGAAATTAGAAACATTCGAGTTTTGGAAACCCTCTACAATACTCTAGAAATTGAACAACTAAATGGGCTTACATTGCCTGACTGGACCATGAGTGTATTTCCTTCAAAAATGAAAGATTTGGCAGCTAGGAGTTTGGCAATATTCTCAGACACAATCCAAATGAAACGGCTGCATGGTGGAGTACTAGTCAAAGAAATTATGAATAATATGGAGATGAAAGTTGCAAATATGCTAAAACCAAACCGAAAAATGATAATGTATTCAGGACATGATTTAACCGTTGTCACTTTATTGCGAGTTTTCGGATTTCCAGAGTTGATTAAACCTGATTTTGGAGCTACTGTTATTGTTGAGTTGCATAAATATAGTGCAGAAGAAGATTACATTGTTAAGGTATCCCCTTTTCTAAATTAATACTATAATGTTGATTAATAAACTTGGTTTCAGTTCTTTTACATTGCTACACCTGGTTCTCCGGCTGTGGAAATGCATTTGGATGGCTGCAAAAAGAATGGATGTCAATTGATGAAACTGAAGAACATGCTCCAGGCTGTAATTCCAGAAAATTGGGAACAAGAATGTCAACTTTAATCGATTTTTAATTACTTACATTTTATGAAGATCTGAGAGAAACCGTTTGTTTATATAACTGTTTTGTGATGCTTATACACGTTGGGATATTGTTATATCGATTAAAACAGGAATAATTTAATTTGTAGACTTGTTTTTTTTTTTTTTGAGATTTGAAAAGTATTTTCAATTCGAACGTTGTAATACAAATGTTCCTGCTGACTGAACGTTTCGTAAATTGAGGTTGTCACCGTTGACACGACTTTTTATCTTCGTATAAAAATGATCCGTACAAGTACTATGCATGGCCTGGAGGTAAGTACTATGGTTATAT
>JAODAC010013217.1:0-23668 GCA_027575185.1 Mimaenictus wilsoni | reverse complement strand
ATATATTCTCTGGTTTGGTTTAATATCTTCGTTTCTATTTCTTGGTAGATTCCAATAGAATACAAGTAAATCAAGCAGCCCCAAGCAAGAATTCAATGTTTATCAAAAAGTCACTATTTTCTACAAGTGGAAATACTTTTAAGTTCAACTTTCAAACTCCTAGCGAAGAAATTCCGGATATATCTGCAATAAAGATTACAGAAACTGCAGTTGGTACTGAATTACAAGATGGTGTAAATAGAGAAGCTGTTGAAAAGTTTTCCTATGTGCCTTCGCAAAATGAATTCAAATTTAATTTTTCGCTGGGTGACTATGAGTCTTAATTTATATATTTTTTGAACACTAAATAAATTGTGATTTTACATTGAATAGAAATGTTTATGCTCTTTCCCTAAGTGTTTGTCAAATTGTTGGCTTCTATTTCATCATATGCATATTCATTTTTTTAATAATGTTGATTTCAAATAGAAAAGTCGAATATTTTACATTGAAATCACTGAACGTGGCTTAAATGAAATTTCATTGTTTGCTTTCAAATTATATGCAAATGAAACTTGTTTATATTACATTAATATTGATGAATTGAGCTGTTGTGCTTTAGAATTTATGTAAATGTAAGGAGAGCAAATTTTGATCAAGGAAAAGTTTCCTTTACTGTAGGGAGGGGTTGTTCAAAGTATGGAAAGTAATAACAGACTTATAATTAGAACGAATGTCAGTCATGATAACAAAAAGGCAAACTACTATGGGTGGTTCTCCCACACCCGTTGAATCTGAAAATTTCAGATTTTGCTAGATTTTATCGCAAAAAGTACAGATATATTATTACTCCACCCCTTGGGTGTGGTCTATTCTATTTATTTTCAATGACCGTTCCTTGGCAGGATTAGAACATCCAAATATTTAGCAGTGATAAGAAGCACTTTATAATTCAGAATTTTATAAAATTTATTTAGTTGCGTATGATACACATATCGCCGCAAGGAATCATCAGGCGCCTTTCAAAAGTCGCGGTAATTAAAAAACCCGTAGCACCTGAGACAAATTATTAAAAGAGGTATTGCCTCGTCAAATTTGGGACTTTCGCACCTTATGAAAATACGAACGCACATAAACAAAATAAATAAAAGCTTTATATATTTCAACATCATTAAATAGATGTTTTTCAATCTAATATGCAGTTACATTATTATGAATTATTAGTCATCAACAACTACTTGCTTTCATTACCAGTTTCAAGACATGTCCAACCCGGTATTGCGGAATCTCTGTAAATGGAAATAATGACGATATCCAATTGTTAACTTTCGTAAAGTTGTTTTTGCATGTTAGGAATTCAATGATAGCAAATTTACAGACTTGCATTGGACTCTCCTTGTCAGGTCGCTTATGAATTGTAATTCCATGAACAATAAAACAACTCGTCACAATATAAATGATTGTGCGACATTTTGCATGACCGCAGTAATCGATACGCTTTGATCCAAATAGAATATCGAATCGCGTAATCAGCAAACCATGAAACAATTATATAGTAAGTTATATAGTCATTTACAATTAGATTGTAATTAAGCAAATAATCTAAATATTTTATAGAAATATCATTTTTCCTTTTATTGCTTTTCATTGGTGACTCTGTTGCTGAAAAAAGAAGTAAGTTTATGTTACACATTTTAATGAATTTGGTAAAATCAGGTTTATTTAATTTGAAGCAAATATATTTCGATTTAAACTTACCTTCGATGATGGCAACATTATGGAAGAATTTGATCCCACTCAAAATGAAACAAATAATGTAGATCCCACTCTGCAAATACAAAACAAAGAAAAAGGAACTCATGCTGTGGGACGTACAATTATTCAACCATTTATGAATATGGCGAATTATACCCTCACTGGCGTATCCTCGCAAATTAGCAAGGCCATAAATTTCATAACCCACAGCACTGGACTGGATACAAATACAACTTTCTTCTCGGGGACGGCCGAATCGTTCAAAAAACACATCAAAATGATTTATCCAGGTTAACATTGTATTCGCATTTGGAAAACTAGGTTACATTTTTTCACTTGTTTAGGTACAAGATGGTGTGGGGACGGTGATAAAGCAAAGAGCGAAGATGATCTAGGCACCTTTGAAGATACTGATAAATGCTGTAGAGCACATGATAAGTGCTTTGATTTTATTCCTGCAGGTAGTACCAAATATGAGCTACATAATACTGGATTATTTACAAGGTATTTGTATATTCTCTTTATAGAAGTGTTTTCTGTACTTTTTATTTGTAGATCTCACTGTAATTGCGATAATGAGTTCTACGAGTGTCTTAGAAATTCGACAGACTTGATTTCGAGAAAAATTGGTTTCACCTATTTTTCGATACTGGGACCACAGTGTTTTAAAGAGGAGGACTATGTAACAGGATGTATTCATTATTCCCGAGGTAAATGTATTGAATATAGAACAGATCCTTCAAAAGGAAAGTTCTATCAATGGTTTGATAGTCCACTATTTTTTAAATGAATTCAGAAATAAAGTTGTTTCTCTATATCAACAAAATATTTATATCTTCGATAAACCAAGAAGGTTGTTATTGTTTAACCGTTTCCATTGTGTTCTAATATATTTAGCCCGCGTGTCGACATCATCAGACGCACACTTTATATCTGATGATGCGCAGAGGTGAAATAAATTTTGTACCAATAGAGGACAAAGGTATTTTTAATAGTGATATCAAAACCAAGGCAGAAACAATGGGTACTGATTTTCGAAGTTCGTATAATTCATAACAAACATGTACAATAGAAAGGCATGTGAGTACTTTAACTTGCAAATTCGCATTCCTTACTGGCCATATGCTTGGCAACACTTGGGAAGAATGGTGTCAGTCTTACAAAAGCACTTTTATTTATAGTTACCAAAGTTGTCAGAACCCTGGGCCGATATGTGAAATACTGACCAACTCTTGACATTAAGAGCTGTTCCAAACCAAAACTGTCACCAGCAACTAGCAGATGATCGCAGGTCTCCGTATATAGTGTGTCCTTCGATATTGCTTGAACAACTCCTTCTTGAATAAAATACATAGTCTCATCTATATCTCCTGCCTCGCAAATTTGGTCCCCTTCAAAATAGACTAAGGTTCGCATTGAAGCAGCTAGTTGTCGTAAAAAATCAATGTGACACTCCCTAAACAGGTAGTGGTTGCGCAAATGGAATCCAAACATCGAATTCAGCACTGCTTCTCGTAGATAGTAGGGTGCTTTCTCCAGGAGAAATGGAAACTGAATGCCATTACGAATCCTTAGGAGTACATTTGTGTATCTTTCGACTCGTTCAATTAATGGTAACGAGGCATCACATATGTACATCAAAAGCCTCAAACGGCGACAAATTCGTACATACTCTGACTTTATCTTTGTCACAACTTGAAGAGTGGCAGCACAGTTACTGTAGAAAAATACCAGAATGCCCGCATCCATACAGATTATAAATATTAGTGTGAATGGAGCCCAACCATTGAAGAACGTCTTGAAAGGTACTGGAGAGGTGGTAAACATGAATATGATTGTGTCTACATAAATCAAAGAACGTTCCATCAGCTGTCTGTTGTTCATCTGAGGATCTTTGGCTAGAAAGGTTTCCGTCCAATAGTAGAGTATAAGTTTAACGAGCACGTAAATGTATGCGTACATTAAGATGAAAATCGTACGCATGAGTAGGACGTTAATGTTCAGTTTGTGAGTCTTGATGGCCATTCGACGAAATAGATAATAGCAGCGTGCAAAGCGATTTAAGCGCAGTGCGAAAAACACATTGTTAAAGACGATAGGATCGGTCACTAGAAATGCGAAAATATCCAGGGGTATAACACAACACAAATCAAAATAGAAACCATCTCGACGACGGCAGTATCTACGAGCGATATTCCGAAGATTGAACTCTAACATGCCGTTTTCGTCTTCATAAGCAGTATGGAATTTCATATACATGCGGATTAGCCATAGACTATCACGACTATAGGCCAATAACATTGTTAATAAAGTCGGGTGAGTGGTCATTAGGTACAACTCGTAAGAAAGCCCAAAGAAAAACTCTACAATGTAGAGTGTCAATTCCGATATCTGTATATATTTGTTTGGTTTCCAAATTTTCATTGCAAATCTGCATTTGGTTTTGATTTCATCCATTTTTACTTCTTGTTGGGATCTGGATTTGTTATAACTGGAGATAGATGTTCTTGATGCTGGGATAAAGTCAAAATGCATATTCGCAATGGCATTGAATTCTGCTAGAAAGACGGGGTGATTGTTTAAGAGCGCATAGAAGTCTTCACTGGAGAAGCACAGTGTCTCCACGTGGCCTCTGGCAACCATGGTAAGTGTTTGTCGGGTCTCCTTGCAATCGTCCAAGCAACCAAAGATACTTCCGGAATCTAGGGTAACCAAACGATTGGTGTCCGGTCCAACCACTTCAACCTGTCCTTTTAAAAGGAAGAATATGTGACCATGGATATCGTCGATTTTATAGATAATTCCAGTTTTTCGAAACGTTTCTTGCTTTATAATCATTAGTAACTCCTTGAGGAAATTTTCAGACGCCGTACTGAAGATGCTTCCTTTTTGACGTAAATATTTTCCATAGATATTCAACAAGAGATCTTTCTTAACTGAAGTTGGAAATTGAGCGATAATGTCGACAATATCTTTTCCTTGGCGCTTCTCCCAGATGTATTCAAAATACTGAATTACTTCGAACTTGATGCCTTTGTCTATGTCACAATAGCTTAAGAAACGGACCAAATCTCGCATCGCTTCCTGGTAAGTGATGAGATTTGCATTTCGGAACATACTAAATGAAACGGCTCTCCCGATGAATATAACCACAAGCAAATGTCCTACCATCCCCCATAAAGAAAGTACGTATCTTTGATACAGACTGATATTGTCATATCTATTAAAGCCTATGCCAACGAAGATACTTAGTACGTATAGTAATGACTCAAAGTGAATAGTCTGAGTATTCACACGATTGAGGGATAAACTGAACCAAGAATTTCTTTGACATGTTATATCGCTACCCTTAAGAACACATTCGGTGTAAATATAATAATTGGACGCATTTAAACTGAACATCAGAACCATGATAAAATAAGATGCAAAGACATATCGGCGGACTCTCTTAATACGGTGGGTCAAATAATATGCCAAACCAATCACGCGGTATCCAAGAATGTAGCGATTTAATCTTGTGTACATTATTTCACCATTTGGGGTAATCAAATCAATCGGGAATGAGCCGGCAAAATCCATTAGGAATGCATGCGACAGATAGTAAACAATTGTTTTCGTTAATGTTTTAACTTCCTTGCCCCTTGAATCGAAATAGGTTACACAGAAGCGTAGTAATATGTCTGCAAAATTGAATATATCGAGAAAGAGTAATATGTAGAACGTGGTACTCGATCGGTTGTTGAAGGCAAAACCAGTGAAAGCCAGGCTAATCAACAATGCACTATTCTTAATAATCTCCCATATCAACAACAATTTACTTGTGGTACTGATTGTTCCAAAGTATTGAAATCCTCTGCCTATATCTTTGCAACGCGTAAAGAAACGTTTAAACTTGCGACTTTTCTTTTCAACAATGATGGAACTCTCATCCTCCCTGAAGATTAATCCGTTCTTGCACTGATCAAGTTCATGGAATGAGCCTTCTTCTCTCCTGAATAGAAATGCATGACACTTCTTAAACTCACTTATTGCATTCGAAATCATTTCGGCTTCATCATTATAGGTAGTCAAATAGTTGTGTAGATCAGTTCCAGATACTCTCAGTAGAATACAATCCGAGAGTGTGATAACTGTATGAAATATAGGAATACCCAATAAAAATTCCATCAAGCCTAGATTTTCATTGACTGTCACTTCTGTACTTGTGTCGCCATACCACTTCGTGCAGTAACCCTTCTGAATAATGTAAAACTCATCAGTCGTCTGGCCACTATTTAAAATAACCATATTTGCCGGAATTATGTCGACCTTAAGGAAGGAGGACAATGTATTAAGTTTATCTTGGGAGATCAGTGCGAAAAATGGATTCGCTAAAAGGACACGACTGATGTGAATGTTTCGGAAAGACACAGAAAGATCTGCTGGGAGTTGCATTTCATTGTAATGTTCGAAAATTTGCAATTTGAAGTAAAAGATTGAATTTAAATAACTACTGACAGCCTTCCTGTAGGATTTCGATACCTCAAACCAGTCTAGGGACTCTATTATGCCCAGAAGATAATCCTGTTTTTTGAGGAAGTCATAATTCTGTAGAGCACTGCTGGCAATAACATTAATAAGGAAAACAATCTTGAGCATGTAGGCGATTGTGGCCATAATCGCGTATGCGAAATATATGTTAGGGTTTTTGGTTAATGGCATTTTGCCAATAACCACCCCGTTTATAATTGAATTTGAAAGTGGTGCTGTGGCCATTATTCTGAGGATACCGGTATTCGCATTCAGCGTATTAAACATTGCTTGAAATTCGGGAGTGCAGACATCCTCGTAGCAGTTGATAAGGTAGGTAATCATTGTAGTGTAATAATAGAAAATAATGAAATGCATAACATACTTGAGATAATAATAGACCGTGAGGACATTAGTACTCCAGACATTTAAATTATCGAAGAAGCTGACAATCTTGTAATATTTTGCGAGTCGATTGGCTTGTAAGAATAAGAACATGACATCAGACATCTGACCAGTGAGAAAAATAATGAAGTACTCCAATGGAAGGGCTGCGAAGCAGTCGACGAGGAATTCCTTTTGTCGAAGACGGTAAACAAGTATGCTCCTGACATTCAGATAATATGCTCCCCGAGTTTTCACTGCCGTGAACATCTGCAGATAGATATCCAAGATATATAGACAAGTTATGAAGACTGTAAACACCGCTTGGACATTAAGAGTGGTTGATGGATAGCACAAGCTGTATGGGTAGACCACAATAAACAGGAGAGTCATTATTATGATAGATATATCCCATATGAGAAGAATGGGTGAATGGGGTTGAAGAATAAAATGGAAAGAAGACTTCAAAAAAACAGAGTCTTTAACGAGTTCAATTTCTTCGGATACAACCAGTTTGTCCATGTAACCCACGTAGAAGATCAGGTTATCCATGTAGTATTGTATGCCCTTTATTTTAGCTTCTAGCGTGATATCATCT
The DNA here is from genome assembly GCA_027575185.1 of Mimaenictus wilsoni. Classification (NCBI taxonomy): domain Eukaryota; kingdom Metazoa; phylum Arthropoda; class Insecta; order Coleoptera; family Staphylinidae; genus Mimaenictus; species Mimaenictus wilsoni. The sequence continues at coordinate 16,443 of JAODAC010013217.1, read as the reverse complement.
TTCTTCTCATGAAGGAAACTGCGCTGGAATTGTTTTATCCATGACATAATTTGAAGGTCATTCTTAATCATATCTGGTTCCATGCGCTCATCAACAACAAGCCTTAGCCGTTTGGCATCACTAAATCGCTCTTGCACATTCTTCACAAGTGTAAGATACTCGGTTGGATAGAAATCCATAAATTTCTTCAGAACATTCTTATCGACTACAACCAACTCACAATAGGTCTGGCAGATAATTGTACAGTTGGAAGCATATGACACGAATAGAGTTGTTTCACCAAGACAGGTCCCGCCACTGAGGTTCAATACCGGAGTCTCACCATCTTCGTGAGACAATACCTGAAGGACTCCATGACTTATATACAGCATTCTGTCGAAGAAGTCCCCTTTTCGAATAATAACCTGACCAGGCACGGCAAATTCAAAACGTACCAACGGGCTTAAGAAACGAATGATATTCATATCTATCGATCGAAAGAGATGAGAATGTCTGAAGCAGTCATATGCCATATCCGTGACTATGAGTCTTGTGATACTCGTAGGGAGGATCTTACCTAAGACAGCCTCAGCGGATATTCCATTCCGTTGACTTAGAAAATTGTAATAATAATCCTTCAAAGTAATATAGAGTTGTTGATCTTCAAAGCCCCAAGAAGAACCGTAGATATTTTGGAAGTAGCGATAAAGACGCATAGACTTTTGGTAGTCATGAATGAACATATATATTACTTGTAGTTTGTTGATGTTCTTGCATGCCAAATCACCGATTATGATCATAGTACCAACGGAATATAATATGGCAAACAGGGCATACATATGGTAGATGCCATCTGTGGGATAATACATTTTTAAATCAGGTCCATTGGTCAATAGATAGCGAGTTGCAGCCAGATACGCTGGAATATATTTGGTGTAATTCCAATAAGGGCAGGTTATAGTCTGGCAATACAAGCCGTAATGCACTGCAGAAGGTATAATCAAAAAGAACACCAGTAGAACACCACTCCAGAACACTGTGGAGAAAATAGATAGTCCATGGGACTTCTTCGCTAGTTGGGATAAAGCTGTCGAAACTCTATAGAGGCGGATAGTCACGCGAAGTCGGAGACATGCAACTACCAGTGAATTAGTCCCCACGGCTGTATAAACAACGTCATATGGTATAAGTGATATGACATCAATTAAAATAAACTCGATTGGGACCGGTTCATTATAGAGCTTCATATTTGGCCAAGAGGTTATTGTATAGAGGACGCGGAATATTATATCAACCAGGTACAAAAAGTCCATTAAGAAAAAGACCACAACTAGACAAGGGGGAATTAGGACATTTGTTTAACATCGAAACAGAAGTGAACTTACCTTCAACATGATCACCGGATTTGTCAGGCGTAATAAGAACAAACATCAATTCAAGCCAAGCAATTGCAGTAGCCGTGATGGCTGATAAAGCTATCATCACAATGTAACCACTAATATATTGATAGAGTAATATAGCTTTCCAACCAGTCCCTTCCGAAAAGCGCTCTAGAAAGTCCTGATCCAAATCGCCATCTTTTGAGTGAGCTTCTGCCGTAGTTGTTTGTGCGTTTTTCATTGTATCGGCTCATCCGTTGGATAATTACATAAGGAATATTTTAAACAAACATTGACAATTTTAGCGAAAGACAGATTTGTTTCTATTACGGATAGTGTGATTCATGTTACCAAGGTAAGTTTTAACATTATATGTAACTAGATTATTTTATAGTAAAATTGTTTATCACATTTAGGAAAAGTGGTAATCCCAGGACATAATGTTGTAACGATCATATTACATTAGTCGCACCTCCTAGGAAACTTTCCATTTCCCGCTGTTGGCGAAATGTGGTCACCATCTCATGGGATTTATCATAAACTCAGCAAATAAGATTCCTCCTGATTCTACTACTAATAGTAATATTGAGAACGCCGCCGACAGATGGAGCTATCGCCGTTTACTGAGGGCAAATCATATCTCTGGGGCTCTTTGTCAGACTGAACAGCCTGAACAGGCTCTGCCTGAGAACCACCGCGGCACGCCGGCCGAAAGATATAATATGCTGTAGTGAGATCTATGAAAACAAACGCAAAATAAATGTCGAATATCACAGGATATCACATATCATTTATAGAAATAGGTATTTTCTGGAGGTCAAAATGATAGTAAATATCAAATTCATTATATTCCTATACTGATAGCTCTATTTTTCGATTATGGGCGCGTATAGTTCAGAATACCAGAGATGAAAAGGCTCCTTTTACCATGCGTAGATGCATCCGTAGCGGTTGTAACTGCAGAGAAACCTGTCGTATGCGGAACGTTCACTAATGTCTATTATGTCTAAGAGAAAATATTTTCTAGATCCTTTCTTTTAGTGACTTATCAAATATAAATTGTCCTGTATTATGAGGAACCTGTCTTACGCTGGAAAGAAATGAAATTTGCCGCCCCGCCTCTCATGGAATCTTGTAATATTGTCTTTTCTTTTGTTGGTTTTATCGCCCATCGCCTACTGACATATATTTTGGGTTTTCCCCTTCAAAGAGACATTTGCGCCTCGGAGATATATAGTATTTACTTGCCATTTACGGGAACCTGTCACCAAGGAAAAAAAGGGGAAAAAACATAGTGATAAAAACAATTATGTATAACTAACAAAGTTAACGTAACTAACGTAGACAACCCTAGGTACATATTGTCTCCACTTTTTCTTCCTCTTGTTCCTATCAACGCTTGATCTCTTTCTAGCAACGCTTCAACTTTCAACGCTTTCTACTTCTAACAACATTCAAAATCAACTCGTGCAAGTGACGTAGGCTCGCAACCAACACGACCAACACGTAACGCATTCTCCGGTCATGGTGGGGGTGCCATGTGTCCGCTGAACTTCCACGTATCACCAACTCGCGCTTCATAGCGGTGTACGTCGGCTTCGTGCCGCCGCTTGCATTCAGATTCGGCCGTCGCCTGGCACCCGTCGTTCGCCCGTTCGTTTAGTGTTATTTCCCTCTGTAAATAAGTTGCAAAAATGAAGAGTATCTTCCTCATCGCTCTGCTGGTGCTGCCAGCGATCCTTTTCACTCTCGATGGAGGTAAGTGTATCTTATTGCTTATTTTAATTCATCCAAAAACAAAGATAATCCAATCTTACGTAGAAGACGTGGCATTATGGGCCGTATCGGTGTTTATATGCACAGTAAACGTGTTTTATCAATTAAAATCGATTGCTCAAATTACATTTTTAATGTAAAGATAGGAATTATTGTATTAAAATGTGTCGTTCATTGGGCAGGAAACAAAATGATGGCATATGCTGAAGAGGATCAGCTCGAAGAAGAGGCTGATGTGGAGGCTGAAGGTGATGTGGAGGTGACTGGAACTGAGGAGGAAGAAGAGGACGATTCAAAGGCGAAAGCTTCGATAGACGCTGATACAAGCTTGTTGTTTGTTAAACCTATAGTTACTGGACCTTCTCAGTTAGGTAAGCACATGTTTTATTTCTTCTAGGATCTTATAGACTTCTCAAATGTATATTTTGTTCAGAATTGCCTGCTGGAGTTCCTGTTGAATTCCTTATTGGCTTCCGTAACAAGGGCAAGAATGACTTTATTGTCGACACAATCGAGGCGTCTTTCCGTTATCCCATGGACTTCAACTTCTACATTCAGAACTTCTCGGCGATTGCTTACAATCGTGAAGTGGCACCATCACAGGAAGCCACTCTGGCGTACACATTCGTCCCCTCCGAGGCTTTCGCCGGCCGCCCCTTTGGCCTGAACATCAACCTGAACTACAGGGATAGCGCTGGAGGTTACTTCCAGGAAGCCGTCTACAATGAGACTGTACAGATTGTTGAATTGGAAGAAGGTAATATGACATTATCATAAATTTGACAAGTCGTAAGAATAATGTTTGCAAAATGACAAATCTAACTGTGAAAACTCTGTTAAAAGGTTTGGACGGTGAGACATTCTTCCTGTACGTGTTTCTCGCTGCTGGCGTTGTTCTCCTCCTCGTCATCGGGCAGCAGACATTGCTGTCCGTTGGTCGCAAACGTACCAGCCGTAAACCGACGCCAGTGGAGACCGGCACGAACAACCCCAACAATGTGGAATTCGAATGGCTGCCCAAACAAACATTAGCCAACATTAGTAAGTTCTTTATACATCTTTATAAGTACTTAGCCCTAATTACTCTTAAATATAAAGTATTTAAGCAGTAAACGATATGAATATTTCAAATCTATCAGATAGGGTTTGATTAATTGTATCTTAATGATTGTGTGCTTTGTGTTTCTAGACAAATTGCAGCAGTCGCCTAAGCAAACAAAATCGCCGAAACAGGGCGCCAAGCAGAGCAAGTCGCCGAAGCAGAGTCCAAGACAACGCAAGACCACTCGTGCCGATTAGGGGGTAACATGACTGACACCTCACTTTAACTTATTCATCCATCAAACACAAACTCGCGACTTTGATACTTGTAAGTTATAGGCGAAAATCGAAAAATTAAAAATCAATTGTTATGACTTTTCGGATGTGTGTGATTTTCCAAGTATGGTTCAGTGAACTTTTTTGTAAAGTGAAGATAACGTAATATTCTTTTCATAAATGGTTTGGTGTTTTTTTTTGTATGTTGAAAAGAAGATTATGAGAACAATAAAATATTTATAATAAGTTTGTTTTTCAAATTTCTATTTGTTTGCTTTTTCTTTCTCCCGAAATGAAGTGATTGATACATCTGTTAGCATTGCGTAGATTTTAGATATCTACCTAATAAATAGAAAAGTGGAACTAAAATGTGCAATTCAAATTGTTCTAAATTATCTTTTAATCCACATAACATGGAATTCACATTCTTGTCGTAATAAATTCTCCATTAAATATTGGAACTAGTCATTGAGAAATATAATATGCATGCATGAGAGTTTTCCTAAAATATGTAGCTTTAAAATTTACATTTTTATTTTTATTATTTATATTTATATTTATTTTATTTTATTATTATTTATTACACCAATCAATTTTTCGTTTGAAGAAGAGTTATGAGTTTGCCAGAAAATTCTTTCATACCAAATATCTCATTGCCTTTTGCAGATGGCGGCGAAAACATAGGGTTGCATAGTTGTCCGTGTCCAAAAGTAGTAGTAGTAGTTGGACCTTTATTGGCATTCATCTTTTACACTATTTTACCACCAATAGACTTCATAAAATAACTAAATAAAACAAAAATATAATCCATAACAATAAGACTAAATAAAGTACATGTATGTATGCAACTATAATGATTTTTGAAAATACTCTGGTTTTCCAAAACTCTACAAATGCTTCGCCATCCGTGGTATTTCATCCCACCCTCCCTATTTGATCATTTCTCTCCTCCGTTTCCATTTCTCCTTCACAATTTGCCTCAGTATTGTGACACTCTCCCCTACCTCACACAACCACTCCCTTACCTTCTCCCTCTTACAACCCAAACCATTCACCCCTTCGCAGACACACAGATGCACCCAGGTAACCACCCCACCTCGACTTAACACACATTCCATATATTCGTTCCCCATGCACACCTTTCTTCCTTGTTCCTCACACCCACACTTTGCCCTGGCCATAACCCGTTTGTCGTCGGCGCTCATTCTTGGCTTGGTGATATATTTTGGCTTCTGCCCGATGACCTGTATTAGCCTGTACGCGGGGTTATACGAGCTGTTACTTATGTTTTCCTGGCGCACCTTTTCTTCCACCTCTCGACCCCTTTCACGCACCATCCATTCTAACGGTTCCCCTTCCCGCAATATTTCCTCTACCGCTAATTCCGGCAAACCAATATGCTCATACTCCTTCCTTCTGTCCACCCTCCACCCACTCACCCCTCTACTAGCACACCATTCCCATATATCCTTCACCAATCTTCCGCTTTCCATTCTACTCACTCTCTCCTCAAACCTTACAACCCTGCTAACTGACTCCCATTTAACAGACATTCTCCCTATCTCTTGCATTACAATATACCTGGGATTGTGTCCAAAAGTAAATGTAACGATTAAGAAGTTGCCTAGGGTTGTTTCCGTTTGACATTGTAACCGACAAATTGACTAGGTATCTGCTAGGCATGAACCAAGTGAGATGAGGAAATATATTTTTATTAAATCTCTATACACGAGGCCTTGTTACTAGTTATTTTACATTTATAATATAATAAATTGGTAATAAGTAAAATATTTCGAGACAATACATGTATTTAATTAATAAAATTTTATAATTAGCATCATTGTTCCATCAAAATACTCTTCAACGCCTTCTTGATAAATTCAAAAGAATTAAAAACATTAACCATAAAACTATTTGTGGTTAATTTACTTCTATGGAAATGTTTAACCTTAAAATTCATTTACATTTCTACGAAATAAAATTTATAAAATACGTATTTGATTCAATTAAAAGTGCAACTATGTTACATATCAAGGATGCACGGTGTTACTGTGAACTTTTTCGTAACACCACATGCCACTCTTGAGGCATTATCAACTGGTCCCGAGTTTGATATCACCACCTCTGTCATTACTTGTGGTGAAGCAATACAATCGGTATCCAGAATAGGTGCTAAACGTTTAACAGAGTTATTACTATAATTCGAACACATTGAAACGTTCTCTCTTGTAATGTTCCTATACAAATCCTGCAATTCCTGAATTGTGGGCCTTTTTGATACAATGGTGCAAGAATTTCCAGATTGCGCTGAATGTGCTGATTGTGCCGACTTATGGCCATCTAATGAACGAGGTAGACTTTTTTCCTTGCTATCCTTTGAAGTATTAGGCGAGAAATGGGGATTTTGTAAATTGCGCTTCATTTCGTTCAGTTGATTTTGCATCGCAATTGCTTCTTCTTTCTGCAACGTCTTATTATAATCTCGGGTGATGCGTACGTCGTGCTTCCAGAACTGTCGGCGATGTTCGTTTTTCATTTTTACCGGTGCCACTTCTTTAATCTGTTTTCAAAGATTATTACTAGATTATTATCATGGTTATGTTACATTTTCAGTCATTCTAACCTTAAATATTAAAATTCCTGCTAGGTAAATGCATATAATGTTGGTTAGCGTCAGACACATGCTAATTGCCCCCAGGGAAAGTAGGTGCTTATATTTATTTGTAATTTCAAGGCTTGTTAAATTGCCATTGTCTGAGAAATAACAAAATGTTGCCAATGACCATAAAAGTCCCTGAAAATATAGACAATAACAAGTTAAGCTAACCGAGTTAACCTATTGCAACTTTACATTAAATAACCTCTATGACAGGCCGATTTCCCTTCCAATAAATGTTATTAACATATTATGAGATACAAACATATAGTTAGAGAAGATACCAGATACATCTAGGTTAAAAGTTGTTAGGCATGGTTTAAGGCGAATAGAAAAAAATAATAATTTAAAAGATAAATAATGAAAAACTCACAGCGTTTACAGCAGGCGGCATTAACGAAATCGAAATAGCCGCACCGACTAACGATGCAAAATTTCGGCTAAGAATAGCAATGGCGACCGCTGCACCGGAGAGAATCGCCCCCAGGCAACCACTTCCGAGATTATAGATGTCCCCACGGGATAGCATCTCGACGCTCGGCTGCCAATCTGGACCATACTTGTCCGTGAAGCCACTGATAATCGCGCCGTAGAGGAAGCCAACGAACGTTGCTAAACCAATTCCAAATAATTCACTTTGCATGCCAGTTACTTGTAGCACATTATCACGAATGACGTAACCAAAGGTACCAGCAAGTACCGGACCCTAAAAAATGTCACCTTATGTCTGTGGAAAAGTACCGTGTTTTGCAATACGAACCATAAGTGGACATATAAACATACTGCAAAAAAGGCATATATCACTGTCTTCCACTAATCCCATTGCACACAATATTCTAAAACACATCTTGTTTGAATTAAACTTAAGAGATCTTTCAAACAAAAATGTTTACAGCCCAATTCCGATGATTGAATTAAACTTCTTTTAAAGATTTACTAACAGGCAAAGCTACGGTTCCGAAATTTTGGGGGTTGTTGTGTCAATTCATGAAAAAAAGGCTGGTTAATTTTGTTCCAAGTGTCTCTTTCAGCCAACAATCTACCGCTAGTTTTACTTTTATTTAACTGAATTAATATTAAATAAAGGAAAAACTAGGCTTTTTGAGCGTAGATTAGCCTGTTAATAAGATATTTTCCTTACGCTGCTATAGTTAATAGACAAAAAAATTCGAACGTTATCGAAGCATCAGATTTCAGGGTTTCCACGAGTTGTGCTACTGTTAAACGTGCTCGAACGGAATTTACAAAACGCACCCAAGCCGTATCATGGCAACTAGCCCTAAAAAGATTGATATCAGTTAAGTGAAGAAGCATACCTTTTTTTGTAAAATTAATGAATTGATCAATGAAGTGTATATCAGTGAAAAAGATATTATGTTTGATATTTACGTTGATGCGATTTTAATTTCCCCAACACTTTGATTCTCTTCGGATTTGGCTGCATGTTGATACAAACTACATGGAATGATACTTATAGTCGATTCGTACATTTGGCCGATATTATGTTCCTTCAAAACGTCAAGAATCTCTTCGCATTTTTCGCCTTCTTCAACGCTGAATACAACTTGTTTATAATTTTCATCTATTTGATGATAACATGCGGTACATTCAAGTTTGTGAATTTTTAAAATATCGCTAATCAACTAAAATGACCTCAAAATGAATACAGAAATGAGAGCAGAATGAAGACAATTGAAATTTGTTGGTAAAATTTACCTTTTCCATTGAACTATAATCATAATCTGTAGGTATAGGCGATGCCATAATGGGCGAATCATGCTGGATGAACTTATCAAAAACTTCCTCCGATTTGTGCAGCGGCGTGCATGCGAACACTTCATGCGTGGTGTTTTTCGATTCGGCGATAACGACTTTCTTTTTTGCAATAATCTTTACCAAATTTTCGTGGTCTTCGGTGGGAAATGTAATGATGAAAACTACGCCCGACATTTTTACTGACTTGACCACATGGAGAAGACTTCGGATGGTTAGCGTTAAAGAATGTTGGATGATTTGTTATCTTATCTACGTTGTTGTTGGTGAGAACCGCTAGATATTTTGAATTTGTTGTGGTAACATTATATGCAACCAACAAGTCAACGAAACCTGCCGTATACGGAACCTTCAGTGTATGGAATCCTGTTTAAAGCGGAACATTTTTCAGGTTCCTTTACTTAAATGACTTATGTAATGTAAATTGACCTGTCTAACACGGAAACGGGGAAAATATTTACGTTTGAAGGAATCTTCTATGGAATCTAAGCTACAAAAAGTCAATTGCCCTCCGCTGCTATAATTTGTGAACTAGGGATGTCAAAAAATAATCGGAAATCGATTATTATCGATTTGCGAAGGGCGATAATAATCGTTTTTATCGATAACTGTGATCCCGTTAATAATCGGCTTAATCGATGATTACATTTTCGATTATTTTCTATAATTTGAAACAGTGCTGCCATCTGTTAGCGATGATCAAAAGTTTGTAGAATCTGCAATAACGCGCTCATAATGGAAATATATCGTTTACATATTTTACATGGATTATTTAACTGTTGATGGCCATTTTAAATTAATTTGCTATATTACTATTAATTATTTCCCTCTTAAGTTTTTTTTCTTCTTGACATTGGAAGTCCTTGGTAGTGTTAACATATTTGATATGAAATTCTATTTCATGTATTTCATAAAATGCATATGTTATCTAGTTGCAAAATATTGTACTAACACATAAATAATCGGTAAAAGGTTTATTAATGTGAGCATTGGCTAGTAGATGGCGCAACCATCTGCATACAACGCCCGATTGTTCCTTCGATTATTAATCGGAGTACGCGGTTAATCGATTTCACCAATAATCAATGACAGGAGAAAAATTGACATCCCTATTGTGAACACCTTTCAATAACAGAAAAAATGTTGGTCCGGGGTCTTTCCGAATACGACAGGTTCAAATGTATATTGCTATCTCCAGGTTTTTGATATGCGTTTTATAATAAAGAACAATGATTCTTTAGATATTTAATGATCAAGGTAAATCATAAAAGATTTTATTGAGAATTATACAGAAGAGTTCAGAATAGCTCGGAGGACACATTAGTTATAAACATTTTAACACTTATATCTAATTATTTTCAAATTTAAAAATTAACTAATTAATTAATTAATTGGTTGTAACGGAATAGAGGTTTTTCCATTATGAGTAGGTTTCCAATAAATACAAGGATGTGACGAATCATTTATAAACCAACGTACCTGGAAAATGTAAATTTAAATTAATTTTAATAAAATTGAATGAGTTATTAATATTTTTATCTAATGGTTAATAAAAACATAATATGATTGTATTGAGCGTCGCTTCGAGTAATCTCTAACCCTACTGTTTTTGTCAAAAACTTGCAACAAGTACGATCAATCTGAATGATATTTACAACTATGTATTTGTGTTTGTTGATATTTTTACGATTTCTCCGTTATATACTACATGTCACAGTTGAATAAATCAAAAGGTGCTATGAGGTCAATTTTTAATTGATCATTTTACAAAACGAAAACTGGGTCTGATTGCAATAGAACAGTCTATAATATATTATCAGCTCCATTATCAAATATCTAAATTTAATTTTACGGGTTATTTTAAATGGGGCAATTGTCTCTCGCTGCTAACTTCTTTTTGGTGTAATCAGAACACTATTCATCGCCTGAGTAGTACACATTTATATTCGCATGTAGAAATAACTAGTCGCATTTGCTACAACAAAATATGTTGTAACTTGATTATAGTATTTCAGAAAAGTTTCACACTTAACACATTTTTAGGCTTTTATTTTATTCAAAATTATAATGCGAATAACACGAATATTACATTAATATTTAATTAAACAAATTTCAATTAAACCATAATTCATTCTGTAAGATTGATGCGGTTTTTTTAAATTATTTATTTTTATGTTCAATCTAAAAGTAACAATCAACTTTAAACATGTATTACCAGATTGAAAATATTCAGAATCGAATTTGCTAGGACTATTCATGTCCCACGATTGCGATACGCTATCGAAGGGGAAGTCTACAAAGGACGCTCACCCTTCGTCTATTTGCGGAGCGTTCATTGCTATCCCTCGGCGACACTCTCTCGGCTCTATTTTCTATCAGACATGAACGCGAGTGCACGTCGATCCAACGGAAAGGTAGACGCACATGGCCACACATCCCTTGCACACATGCAGTCAATGTGTCCCCACTATGTTACCACACGCATGCCCTTCGTTCGTTTGATATCCGCTTGTGAGTAACCGTAAAAATACGATTCACGCTACTGAAATCAGAAAAAGCGACTCCAACCACACATGATATCTCATCACGCATTTTTAAAATGATTTACAATGAGACCAGCGTAACCGCGCATAGTCACACTGAATATTATAGTATATTTACAAAAAAAAATGTGAAGGTATCTTTCCAAGTGCGATAAAGATAATAACACTATGTTGATAGTAACAGAGATAGTTGACGAGTTGGTGCGTAATTTTGTTTGTTTAAATAAAACTACAGTGCAGTGTCGATAAGCATTGGTATGATATAAACAGTGACCCTGGTGGTCGGTTGGTTTGGACGTTGATCGTTGTTGCTACACCAAGCAACAACCGCGTAGTTGGTGTAGAGTCGGCTTCATATTTTTCGTTGCAAGTTGAAGTGGCGTGGTTTATGGCGTTTATGTCCAATGGATGTGTTTATTGAGTGCCTTGTGGTCCGTTGCCATAGGGATATGTCAACACCTTTACCCCCACCACGGCTAATAAATGTAAAGAGTGTTTCACGATGGATAGGATATAATAACAGACAGACGGGAACCGTTTTTGAGTTCGCGACTATTTTTGTTCGTGCATCGATATAAAATTGTTTTATTAAAACTAAAATGTAAAATAAGCAAGGCAAAGATATATAAACAGTGATTATGGTGTTGAGTGGTTCGTACATTAAGAGTTTTTCGATTTTTGCCAAATTTAGAGTTGACATGTGGCTTGTTACTTTTTGTTGCAAACTGAAACGCCCGACGCCGACGCGACGCCGGTGTACACTGGGACGATTTCGCGAAGAAGCGTCATAAATCGACACAGCGTCCCGCGAGCGTTAAAAATACAAATTTCGCATCTTTTTATCATGTTTTTCACCATATTTATAATAATGTTAATGAAATGTGTGATACGAGATCCGAAAGCTCTTCTGGGTCAATACTCATTAGTTAGAATTTAATAATTTCATTTTTCAGGCAGAGTTTTTATGTGTTGGTTTAACTGTTTGCTAACGATATGAACAAACAAAATGTATTCAATGAATGAAATATCAGCATATTCTCTATTTTATAATATTTTAAAAGATATATAGGTTATTTCTTTACTGCTTGTACACAACCCTTTTTCGTGGTGGAAGCAGTTTTCGAGCACTTCTCGTGAACAGAAACATCGACGCGCATTTGTTTCACGCCGTAATTCGTATATGGACGATTTACTTGCGGTGCACTGCGCGCTCCTTTATGAACCACAAGAAAAGGGTGGTGCACAATCAGGATAGTAATAGTTTATATATCATTTAATAGATTATAAAGTAAGGAATTTGCTAATATTTAATTCATTGAATACATTTGCTCCTTCATATTGACAGAAAAGGGTAAAGTCTACCCCTGATGACTCTGTCTAAGAATTGAAATTTTTAAAATGTCATTAGTGATTAGAGGCGGAGAATAGTTATGCTATAATGATTTATAATTCATTTCGATAGGATATTTATAAATATGGTAAAATTAATAATAAAAAGATGCGAAATTCGCCGCAGCGCTGCATCAAATTATGACGCCTTCTTCTCGAAATTGCCCCACTGTGCAGCGCGGTCTATGACCAATTTATTTATCGCATGTGTTGCCATAGTGATGTGTCAACCCCTTCACATCCTCTAGTAATAGATTTAACTTGTAAAAACGTTCTGCTTTAAATAATATAGTTACAGGGACAATAAGTTTTTGATATAAACAGTGATTTTGGATTTGAGAATTCTGGTGCTCGGTTAGTTTGGACGTTGCTAAAGTGATCTATGGACAAATTTACGCCTACTACCGTCGTCAGTAAACTGAGTGAATTTGTAAATACTCTGTGGTGAATTACAAAGAAGTAATAGGAATTTTGATGACGAGTTTGTGTGTCTACACGAAACTTCGTCGGTGAATCTGTGAGTGTGGAATTAAGTGAGGAACTTTTTGTATCAGCGAAGGAAAGCGTGTGCGGCCGCACGCTTTGGGAGTGGAGCGCATGCGTCGTAGCGCTCCCGAAAAGTGAGCGCAGTGCGCAGTATTTCGGGCTCTCCTCCACCAACTACTCAAGCCGCCACACCACCACCACCACAACTACCACCACCGTACTCGCCGCCTCTTCCTGCGCGCCATCAGCTGGCGGCAGCGCACTGCTCGACGCCCTCGCCTGGACGCGGCAGTAATCTGTCGGCACCGGCAGGTGTGCGATGCGTGCGTGCTGCGATCGCTCTTCCTGCTGCTGCCTGCTGCGCTCGAGCACGGTGCCGAGAGCGACGACGCGCGCGTCAATCCGTATGTGATATGTACCTGCTGCGGCACGGCGTGAATCTGTCGCGGCGCGCGTGCAGACGTGCGCCGCCGATGACAAGCGTGCGCCTCCTGCTGGCGGCGGCGGTGGTGTTGTTTTGGTGCAGTGGCGGGTGTGTGACTGCGGCGCCGCGCGCGCAAACCGAAGGCGGCGGTGGTGGTGTGCCGGCGGAGGCGGTCGGCCCGTCCGGCAACTACGATGGCCTGCTCTTCGGACCCATGGGACCCAGCAAGGATACGCCGGCGGCGGCGAAGCGGTCGGCGTTCGTCTCCACGTCCCCGATGAGCACTACGCTCGGCGAGGAGGCGGCCGGCGGCGGTGGTAGCACGGACGCCGGTGGTGAGCCGGCGGCGACCACCACGCGTAAACCACCCGAACGCTATCAGGTCGCGTCCGTGTCCTTCGCCCGCGTGGAGGTGCCGTTCATCATTGGCTTGTGGATATTCTGCGCGAGCTTGGCGAAGATCGGTAAGTCGGCGAGGCGAAGTGAGCGGGAGCAATGGGCGCAATGGGGAATTATGCCAGCATAACAAACCGCCACACGAGCAATCAATATACATATAACCCCTTGACATACTAAAAAAGCAGAACGCGCTCGAAAGACTTGCAAAGGTCAACAGGACAACAACAAGCTGAAATCGTTTCAGGAGAGGATAATGCAGAATCAATATTTTATTGATAGAAACAAAATGTGTATGTTAATAATTTAACCTGAAATGTATAAAGAAAAATATAATGCCCGATTATATGTTATTGATCCTGGTTTACAAATATATCTTCATTTGTGAATGAAAACAATATCTCTGAGTCCATAGAATGAATAAAATATTTTTATAAATAATAAAATTTAAAAATTATCATTTTAATGGAATGTAGGTTTGACGATAGGTATAGTTAGTTTACAGGGAGTATACTATACATAATGCAGAAATCGTTTCGAGAGTGCTGAGGATAGTGTAATGTATTATTAATCTAAATGTCCGAAATATGCGAATAAAAAAATCAAAAATTATTTTCAAGTTTTTATATACGAATCATTTTATGAAATACTGTTCTTTTTGCTCATTTATTTCTTTTTATTGATCATTTTGTAATTTAGCTCTGAAAATCCCGAATAAAAACCGTATCGGTGTTTATTATTGGTCTTATCGGATATATATTGGTTAAATTAATTCTAATAGATCAAGGGCCATACTGATAACGTCTTAGAAAGATAAAAATTTACGACTTAGATTCGTTTTTGAAGTTTTGAAACCATTGCACTTTAAATTGTTTACATTATTTTTTAACCTATAAGGAAAGAGACTTTGAAACTTCCAACACACGGATTCATTATATTGATACTTTTTTATTAATTATCATTCTTTTTGTTTCTTTCTGTCCCGAGCATCGGTGGTCAATACTCTGATCTATTCGATTTTATTTCAATGAAATTAGCCATATTGGAGAATCATTTTATTGATTAGAATAATTCATCCGCCGAGATTCGATGCGGTCAATTATTATAATTTTCTTATGTCATATTTTGAAAACGTTGAGATGTATTCAGGATTCCGTCCAATGATGAGTTTCTTTTCGATTTCGATTCTATATATCGATTGCTATATGGAATCATATAGCAGTTCATTAAATAATTACAAGGAAATTATCATATTTTTTTCCATTAATAGTTTAGTTTACTGACCTAACAGTCAGTCAGTCAGTCATCATATAAAATGTATGCTGGCTGGGTCGATTATTACCCTGAATTACCTGGGTTATTAAATTTGCATTCATTTTATTAATGTTTCGTAAATTCTGTTACAAATTATTTGATATTAAAATTAAAGTAGAAAAAAAACTTTACAAAAGCTTCGATTCCGGGTCTTGATTCAAACAGGATTCAAACTTGACGGGTGCAGATCAAACTAAATTCATCTCATATTCAATGGTAATTAGTTTCTAATGTAAGTTTCTAATAACATTGTAAGGGAATTGAATAGAGCTATTGACCTTAGTAATCGAGGCTCGGCTAAAAAAAGAGTGTGTTTTTGACCACACAACTGAAGTAAAACTAAATATGATTATTGTTTAATCATTAATTTTCATAATTAGATATATAAATTATAAATAAAAAATATATAATAAAATATATAATTACTGAGTTTTTTAATATTCAGATAACAGGCTAATAGTTACAGAAATAAGATACATATGTTTTGGCAAAGACTCAGGCAAAGCTAGTGACATGAAAAAAAAACGATAACATTTAAAACAAAATAAAAAGTTGCATATCCCTCAAGTTAAAACAATTCACTCGTTATAAAAAAGAAAAGCAAAAAGCGGATTGTTACATTCTGAGTAGACATGTCAGACGATGATGAAATATCGATATTTTTCGAAATAGCTATTTACAATTTTACAATATATCAATATCCAAATATCGTCCTGAAAATATCGATATTATCAATATCGATCCTATCGAAACGCCATTTGTAATTGGGTTTCGGAACTAATTACAGTTACCAACAATCTACAGTGACCATTAATCCACATGGAATCTCGGACTTATACAGCAGTGTTACTAACCTGTATACGTAATTTAATAGAAAAACATAATACTATTATAAAATATAAAAACTTATTCGTAATCAATAAATATAACGGCAAAAATCTATATTTAAGTATTACTAATAATAATAATTCATGTATCGATCTACGAGTCTCCGTCAAATATAATAATTAC
>JAODAC010013216.1:14393-80724 GCA_027575185.1 Mimaenictus wilsoni | reverse complement strand
TTCAGCCTGGATACATACATATGATTTTATTGTGTTTTTGTATATAATACATGTTATTGTGATTTTTGTTATTGGTTTTTGTGATGTTGTTGTTATTGTTGTGTTGAGATGTGGTGTCTTGTTGGGTGTGAGTGAAGTGAATTTTTATGTTGTCGGTGGATTCTTCTGGTGGTGTAGGTTGCGCATGACTTTATCGGTGTGGATTTTTATTAATATGAATTTTTCGTGTGAATTTTTAATGTGAATTAATTAAATGAGTGATTTTTGAGTGTGAATTTATAGTAATAATAAATTCACACTAGTGGGGTGCCCACTCCGGAGACTCGAACCCCGTCCTCCTACGTGGTAAGCAGATGCGTTTACCACTAGGCTGCCCAGGTGGGCGGTTTACAAATATTATACATATTTCTAAATTATATCCATAGAGAATTATATAAATCGTAGAATTGAACAAGTGGGAAAATCATTTAAATGATAGGGAAAACATTAGTCAAAAGTCAGGCAGCTAAAAGGACAATAAATAAACGCATTTGTCGACGGGTATTTCCCACGTGCAATCACATCTCTCACTGCCGGGAGGGCGGCATGCCACCACTTCTCCCTCCACTACCCACCAATTCCCACCGCACGCGTTTCCCACGTGCATTAGATTGGATTTTCCACGGATTTTCGCACTTTTCAGCACTCGTACGTACACCCACCACTGCTCTCAGCCACACATACACTCCCTTCGCACACCCCTTAGAAATACGATTCGCTGTTGTTTTCCAAACTCAAGTACGACTAGTGTTTGGACTTGCAGAAACTTTCGCCAAGCAAAACCAACGAAACGCCTCCGCTGTTGTTGTCGATTCTTTTCCAGTTTAAAATTACGAGTTTAGCCGAATTTCACGGTGTTTTCCTCCGGCACGCGCAGAGCCTGACGTGCAAAGCCCCAATTGTGTCGTTAACCGTGTAGAACACCATCCCCGAAAGTACACCCTCGAAAACTCTCCGGAGGTAGTTCGGCGAAAAGGAAAGGGAACTAATCCATCTCTGCATGCGTGCTGACATCGCAATGGGCATATATGTGAGTGTGTGTTTGTGAGTGTATATGAATGAGTGTATATGTTCGCATGTATGTGTGTGGGTGTGTGTGTGTGTGTGTTCAGTGTGGGTGGCACGCGTGAAACTTTCCGACATGGATTTACGGTTTTCAGCGATTTTCCAAACGCTCTCCTAGAGTGTGTGTGTATATCATCGTCTATTTCTCGCTTTGCGCTTCGGAACGAGTTAAGTTTATAAACGCAAATATCGAGGGTGTGACAGGAAGTAATGGCGGTACGTAAGGGGTCTAAGGGGGGCGGTGAGATCGCTTTGTTGTATTGAGAAAATTGAGTAATGTCGTGTTGAACTTGAAGGCAACCGGGGACCTGGGCAACAGTAATTAAATTTCGCTGGCTTCTCTTCTGCTTTCTGCCCTTATACTCTTTGATGTTTTACCATTTGTGGGAAAAGAAGGAGTAAGAAAAGAGAGGAGTGATTTGTGTGCAGGCGACATGTTAAATTGAACAAAATTAACTTGTCATTATTTTATTTCTTTTTGGAAACGTTTAAATCCATTTTTTCCATATCATAAGCTTTCATTTTTGAAGTTTGCATTTTAATTACTCCCAGCTTAGACAGAAATTATACAAAATTAACTTATTACATATCATTAGAAAGCTGGTTAAATACTCGGTAATATCCTATGAAACTTAACTTTATATCTTTTACCATTATTGAATTACAAAGATTTGAAATTGTTCATAGTTTTCGATTTCACTTCTAACTGAATCAATTTGTTCTTTTATTTACTTTAATCACTCCTAGGCAGGGAAGTTATTATACTAAATTAATCTGTTATACATCATTAGAAAACTGATTAAATATTCAATAATAGACGAACGTAAATAACTTTGTATCGTATAACATTATTATATTACAAAACTTTAAAGCAGTTCATATTTTTTCGATTTTTTATTCAGTTAAAAAATTATTTTGTGGTTCCACAAAACTTTTATTTTAATTACTCCCAGACTGGAAAGTAATGAAGCAAAATTTACTTAGTATATATCTATAGAAATCTGATTAAATACTTAATAGCACATTAGCACGCTTAACTTTGTATCGTTTACCATAATTAAATGATAAAGCTTTAAAGTTGTTCAAATTTTACTTCGAACTGAATCAGTCTGTCGTTTTATAAAGTTTTTACTTAAATCACCCCCAGTCTAGAAAGTAATTAAATCAAATTAATCGTTAATACATCATTGGAAAGCTGATTAAATTCTTAATAAGACAATAGAACGCTTAATATTATATCTGTTACCATAATTAAATGGCAACGCTTTAAAGTGGTTCATAATATTTTAATTTACTTTTGAGTGCATAACTAAAAACATTTTATTAAAGCAAAAAAGTGGTATTCCACATGAAAATATTCTCGTTTGATATTAAGATATGAAATATGAAAAGTCTTAGATTGTTGTAGTATATTTTGCAACATTGTATCTTTTATCAAAACAAAATTATATAGCTTTAAAGTAATAAGCTTTTATTACTGGTTTTATCGTTTCGCATTAATTTTCAGGCTCCTAATTTGATAAAATTACGGTTACACGTCGCCTTTTATATTAAAAAAAATACTTTTAATCTCTTAAGATGTATATGCTCGTCCTAGTCCTTTGCTTAGCCCTACTCCCAGTCTGAATTCGTCGAGAAAGTTACTATGAACGCAAAAACCGTAAAAATCTATAAGAATCTGTAAATGGCTAAAAAGTGACAAAATAAAAGTGTACGATACAAATAAAGACAACAGAGTAGCAAATGATATCGAAATTGTCTTGTAACATTGTTGACCCAGTTGGGAATTTAATTCAATGTCGCTTTTAATGCGATTCGATTCTCTGCTGCTGGCCTGCTCCATTCCTCGCCTCCGGGGGTAGCTTTTGACGCTGTTTGGTTTATCCCACGAACTTTTTTCGCTTCATTGTTGCAATGCGTTCGTAAATTGTGTAAAGTTGGATAAGCAAGCGTGCGTCGCGGAAGCGAAAAGCCCGAAGAAATCTCGAAGAAATCTAAACATGTCAACAGTTTTTCCCTCCGTTCTTTTAACTAACGTCCCGTCCTTTTCACGTCCGATGTGCCACCGCCCCCTAAACCCCCAACCTTCTGCCCACATCCGACCAAGCGATGGACCGACTCCCTGGACGAATGTTTATAACGGCGCGACGTGAATGGAAACGCGTCTTACGTACCCTGGAAAAAAGCTACAGGATGTTAAGGTGAACAGTTCAAAGTTTAAGCCTGTTTTGTTTTCGGATTAAAACAGGATTTTTAGGTTTTCGGAAACACTTTGTAGGTCCAGTTTGGCCGGGAGGACAGTATTAAATTTGTATGTTGGTCACGCAGTGCCCTTTTCGGGGAACACTGATTATATGTACCCCTCTGCTGCGATCTTTGCTCTCCAGGCGCTTCTGGAGGGAAACTGTGTAATAAAATACCCACGCTGCTCGTATTTTCCGCCGTCAGTTTGTCCTCCAGCGCCCCCTAAAACCCTCTCCACAGTACCCACCATCTTGTTATTCCACTTTGCGAAATCTGTTGAAGGGGTTTGTTTCTTAAAGGATAATGGTTTATTGATTAAATTTCAATTTAATGTCGTTTTGTTGCTTTCATTTACAAAGTTTCCAGTTTAATTACTCCCAGCCGGGAAAGTAATTAAAGAAAATTAACATATTATACATCATTAGAAAGCTGATTAAATTCTTAATAAAATGCCAGTTTACTTAACTTTGTATCTTTCAAGTTAATCAAGTTACGAAGCTTTGAAGTTGTATACACTTATTTGATTTTACTTCAGAGAAATATCGAATAAATGTTGGAACAAATGGCTATATTGGATTTATTTTGTATTTCCTGATATAAGAAGGAATACAACGATGGCTATATGTACTAAATTGTATGTGCTAGAAAAGAAAAAGTTATATCTTAAGCAAGAAATAGGTAGATTTCTTGCAAAAGTCATCCTGTGGTTTTTATTTACAAAGTTTTTACTTCAATCACTCCTAATTTGGAAAGTAATTAAGCTTAATTAAACAGTTATACACCATTAGAAAGTTGATTAAATCCTTAATAAAATACTGTATTGCTCATTTTGATATCTTTCCCGATAATTAAGTTACAAAGCTTTGAAGTTGTACGTACTTTTTTGATTTTACTTCTGAGAAATATCGAGAAAATCTTGAATAATATCAAATGAAATGGCTATAAGTGAATTTTTCTGATAGTTTCTGATATGTGAAAGATTCACAAAGACTCGTAGATGTTTATAAAAACTAATTTGTGTATGCGAGACTAAATAGAGCTATATTTTAAGAAAGAAACAAGTACATTTCTTTAAAAAGTAATTCTGTGGTTGTTATTTACTAAGTTCATACTTTAATCACTCATAGCTTGGAAAGTAATTAAGCTAAATTGTTTTTAATACATCATTAGAAAGCTGATTAAATACTTAATTATATGCAATAAAGCCCAACTTTGTATCTCTTGGGTTAATCAAGTTACAAAGCTTTAAAATAGCTCACAATTTTTCAATTTTATTTTTTGACTATAAATCAAAAATATGATTTTCAAAGCGAAATATCCCATTTGCAATAAAAAGAAATGTGTTTTTCGAAGTCAATTAATAATTACGAATTAACAAAGAATGTTTTAGTATAATTTTAAAATTTGTATCATTACGGAATACAAAATTATAAAGCGTTAAACAAGAGAAACTTATTTGAAGCTACTAATACCAAATTATATTCCATTAAAAATCTCGCTCAGCCGAAATTTCATCCGCATAATATTTGATTATTTCATTTCCCTCACATTCCACATCGCCGGTCGGCTTCGGGATAATAGAAAATAGTCACAAACCGTGTTTGTTCGTGTATTAAATTTCAAAGGACCATAATTAAATGCGGGTCCCACCACCGATCGACGCAATTCTGGACAATAGATATATGAATATAGAAAACCGCAGACATCCCGTCGATACATACAGTGTGTCCAGAGTGATTCTGAATTACTGGATGACTACACAAACTAGACATGAAGGTATAATTGGATTAGGCGAAGGAATATTGTTGGTGGAACACACAGTAAACATGGAAAAATGATAGAAATGCTAGGGATGATCGTTGGGTAAGCTATAATCGCTTGGGCCTCACAATATGTTCAAGAATAGTATCTATTATCCTTTATCGCCCTTTGTCTACCGAAATAACTCGAATGTTGTTGGGCAACAAGGGCATTAAAGCTAATGAAAGGAATGCTATACTAAAAAAAGTTTCGTTGATAGAGGAGGAAAGCAAGGGCTACTTTGTGTGTGAATTACAAAGAAAGTAAAGGTGATAGAAATTGGATATTAGAAGTATACGGATGGAAATTTTACTGGCTACAATCTAGAGTTAAATTTTATATAATACTATAATTTATTAAAATGTTATGAGAAATAATAGCCATAAAGTCAAAAAGCAGTTAATTTTTGGTAACCTCATTTTAAGACTGAATTTCTCTGAAACTATTTATATCATAGAATTCGAAATGTGGCAAAATTAAAGAACATTTAATTTACTTTCTATTGATATCAAACATTATATATTAATATTTTTAAAGACGAGAGTTACAAGCGATTAAACTATTTTTGTTTAAAAAAGTCTTCCTTTTCGATTTTCTCGTTTTGTTTAGTTTCATTTGTAAACTTTAAAGCCTTTTAATTCTAAAACAAATAATACCATTATTTAGGGGATTATAACAAATTAAAGACCTTTTTATCAGCTTTCAATTGATAATAAACTTCATGTATTTTTATCATTTTAAATTATCTTAAACCTAGATTTTTTAACAAATAAACTTGCATTAACTCAAAAATCAATTTCTGCCTTAAACAATCCATAACTTTTGATCAACAAATGCTACAACATTAATTAAAAATACATATTGAAACTGATTAAAATATCTATAAACCTATATCAAAACCAAAATGAACCTCTATCATCATGATCCAATAATAGGCATTATTCCAACGCAAAGAAAATATGATTTCATCCAGCTACACAAGTAAAAGCAGGTCAACGCGAAATTGAACTCGAAATTGCATCGGTGCGCTTCGATGTGCTTTTGTGCAGTAGCGTGCATCTGCCGCCTCCTTCGGCAAGGTTGGCCGTATTTCCTCAACAACAACCGCTCGGCTTACACTCTGCAAGCGCTCTGCTGGAGGCGCCGGATGGCGTTGCTGAGGTGCATACTTCAATTTAGCGATGCGCCGCCCCCGCACAACTACCCTTAACCCTATCTTGCACCCACTCTCATGCCCTCAGTGAACCACCCTCGGTGAACAGCTAACTTTAACTGAGCAACGCAACAACATTTCTGGCTGAGCGCATTCGTCTTGAATGCAGTGTTGTGCAACAGCCCAAACTCGCCTAAGATGCATCCTCGGCAACTATTCAAAGTTTGCTAATACAGCCCCACCACTGCCGCCACCGCCAACCGCCTCCATGGAAGATGAACAATGAACAATAACTATGCTACACAGCAATATGAGAGGCCAGTATTCGTGTTCGATTCCGACTGCTGCAATTTCCAAGATTAGTTTACGTAATCATTTCATTCGTGTGGTTTAATTAGAGTATGTTATTAATTTAATGCATTCTTGAATTTCTAACCAATTTAATTAAGTTTAAATTGACGCTAATTATGTTACTTTGTATTATATTGATGTTCGTCAGTGAAATAAGATATTATTTTGCTAGTTATAAACATTTAATTAATCTTCATCAAGGTTTTCATGCTTTTAAAATGAATACAAATATATATTGTAAATATTGAATCGTTTAAAATCACTAATTAATAATAATCGAATTTATTAATAAAGCTTATTGTTGCCAGTGTAATTTCCTGTTAATTTGGATCGTTTTGTCGAATATCAATAATTTATTAGTCAAATATATATTCAGTAATCTAGGACGGATAACCTACAGTCGCATTGCTTTGTTGTTCGAATCTGCATAATTAGTCATAGATTAGTATTTAATATTTGCCATCCTGCATCAATAAATTACGGCGGCGTATTCAAATTAATTGAATCTTAATTCCCTGATACGCAAAACGATATCAAATGAATTGAATTGCGTGAGTATTGCTCCATAATTTTAATAAATTAATTATTAATCCTAGTTTATCAATAACATTAATAATTGCTTCGCTTTATTATTCAATCTGCTGAAATGTAAACATGTTTAACGGTGATTAAGATTTATCAAAATTTACATGTTTAAAAAAGGGAAATTAATTCTATTTACGCACAGAAGGAACAAAAACATGAATTTTTGAAATGCTAAGAGAAACCACATTGTTTTGAATTCACAGTTTTCTGCACTATCTGATGTAGAATAATAAAAAAAATGTGTAAACAAGTAGAGTGTATATTGAAAAGTGCAGAAATGCAAATTGCAGTTTAAATGGAAATTCCTAGGATTTTATTCGAAACAATACAAAACATCAAAGGTTAAAAATTTAATTCAACACATTATACATCATTAGAAAGCTGATTAAATAGGCTTTTATACAGGGTAAAGCTCAACTTTGTACCTTTTATATTAATTAAGTTATAGCGCCTTGAAGTTGTACATGAATTCTGGCTAAATATCACGAAAATCTTGAATGAGATCAAAACAAACTGCATTATCGGATACTTTTCAAGATTTTCTAATACAAGAAGGATTTACAATGACTCAAAGAAGACTATTTATAATAATTTGGGTCTGCTAGACTAAAAAAAAGTATATGTTTAGTAACAAATAACAGATTTCATTTTAAAGTCAATTTGTGGTTTTTATTTCCAAAGTTTTAGTTTAATCACACCTATCTCGGAAAGTAATTAAGCAAAATTAACTTGTTATACATTCCTAGAAAGCTGATTAAATATTGGATAGAATCCAACAATGCCCAACTGTGTATCTTTTATTTAAATAGAGTTATAAAGCGTTAAAATTGTTCACAATTTTGTAATTTTACTTTTGAGTGATTCTCGAAATATTTTCTATAAAAACGAAATATAAAGGAATTTCTCATCAAATATTTGCATTTTTCAAACATAATTATAAAATATGAAATGTCAAAAATAGTTTTAGTATATTTTCAAAATGTGTATCTTTTAAATAAATAAAGTTATAAAGCTTTAAACTATGAATCGAAGTAAAGCTACTTAATGGCATGAATTTCTACAATATTTTTGTAAAGTTAAACATCAAAGCTTAAAAAACGGTAAGATCTCATCCGTTTTTTAACCTTTTCCTGTCCTTCGTACTCATCCCTATCCTCATGCCTAGTGAAGTATGCTTATCATTCCAATCTTTGACCCGAACATACGCACACTTTTAGTCAAGTGCACTTTATACCGGATGTTCTGTAAATGTAACTCGTAAAATTGAGATAAAACCAGTAGGAAATGTGAGCATGAACAAGTGAAGTTCACATTAATTCAAAATTCTAACATGCGATCGCCGAAATATATGCATGAAATCACTTCACGCGTAAATTAAACGCTGCCGAAGTGGCGGAGGCGCCGGGCTTTTGTCCTTCGCGTTCATACGCCGCTCGGCGTGCCTTCCTGTACAGCCTTGCTTATCTTTCACGCTTTTCTGTGTCCTTTGGCAGCAGCCTCCTCCAAAGATTCCCTGCCCATCCTCCTTCCACTCCCCCTCCCAGCCGCCGCCGACGCACTCAAGAGGCAGTTGTGCCGAATATTCAAATGATAAGTGTTTAAATTCGTTGTCAGGCCAAAAGTTTCGACAACGCCGTGAATTATTCACTTTTCATGCTGCGAATCTGCCCTGTATTCCGGCAGGCTCTTCCTGATGGTTGAGGCTTGAAGAGCACAACCGTAGAAGACGTTTCGGAGAAAGTTGCGAAAGGTTTTCGGTGAAATGTAGCGCGAAATGTGGCAAAAAGGCGGACGGGAGACAGGAAATTAAGCGCAAGAGGGCAAAAAGGATTACGGCATCGGGCGTGATGGAATTAATGACTTTTCTTCCATGCACGATGCACAGACACGTATCTCGACGCCAAGATTTCCCGGAAAAGTGGCGGTGGCGCCTGACGCGACGGCGGCGCATGTAATTGTTATAATTATTCGTGGGGGAATTTTACGAGTCGATGGGGGCGGCCACTGCGGTGCCGGTGGCATGTTAAGGTTAAGGTTAGTGAAAACACGCCGGGAATGATAACGAACTGGGCGGAGAATGACAAATGAATTCTATTTAAGATTTATTGCGTTCGGTTTTACCAGGTGAAAACACAGCTGGTTTAATTTTCGAAATTTAATTACTAATACCATGAAAATTCATTGGAAAACGTCATTGTATTCTAACTTTTAGCAAACAACGAATAAATTTTTGTTATAAAATCCTTAAAATAAATTTGAAAATCATCTTTTTTCGTAATAAATTGTACAATATATCTAGTCTACATTATTCTGATATAAATAAATATAGAAATAAACATAAAACAATTATATTATATTATTTGCTTCTTAAAGAATAGTGATGATAACATAAAGGCAGTTTCTAACCTTGAATTTGTAAATTAATTAAACACTGCTAATGTGGCGGAGGCGCCCGGACATTGTTCTTACTACGTTGAGTAATAATACGTGAACTATTGTGAAAATGTAATAAATTCGACTTTGGAGAAAAATTTGAAACATTTTTAAGTCCGCCAAAAAAGCCCTAAATTACACATGAATAGTATGACATTTTAAACAACATTTTGAATAACATTTTAAATGAAAAATGGTTCAACAAGCAGTTATAACACTGATTTGCAGATATTTGATGATTTGTTGAGATATTTCTTTCGAGATATTTACAGATTTTTAAAGTTTATTCATGTATGAGTTGCGTTTCTTTGTGGAGGCGCCGGTAAAATCGGGAATCCCGAAGAACATTAGGCCGAAAATAGAATATAAAATATTTACAATGTATTAGAAAAACAGTGCTTCTTCTTAATTAATTATAGAAAGTGTGTTTCAGTTTTATTCCAATATAAATATTCAGTTTTCATAATTTCAACATAAAATACGTTTTGATGAAGAATCTTGATGAAAATTTCACAAAGTAACCTTGAATTTGCAAAGAAATACATTTAACTGGGTAATAATAAGTGAAATATTGAAAAAAATCGACTTGGAAAGATAGATTTAAATGTTTTTGATGAAGTTTCTTTAAAATTTCTATGAAATTCCAAGTTTAATTCAAAAAATCTTGTTAGTACACCAAGCTAACAAGATCCTCCATAAAATCCTAAAACAACCTACAATTTAAACACGATTTGAGTAACAATTTCATTGCAACATGTACTAGTAACGATTTATGCACGTGTGGCATTTATTTTCTCATTATCCTGCATCATTTTCATTGCGTTGTTCTCAACAACTCTAATCACCTGCATACAATTAGTTCACTAGCCACCACTTTGTAGCATATCCTTGGCTAAACTACGAGTATATTCCATGTAGTATTAATCATTGTGTAATCATTTTAATTCTTTTTTGGCCGTGGTTTTTCCACAGCCCAACTTCATTGCATTACGGCATTAAGAATGAATGCATTACGGAAAACGGAAAAACCAGATCGACATAAATTCGCTCCTTGCATGCCAAAAACAACTGAAATTACTAGTCAGGTTGTTTTTTTCTCCCTAACTATATTCAAACCCATCAGTGGTTCTGCCGTTGTATTCCAACTCGAAATCGATGCGCCAAACCAGTTAATTCGATTTTAATTACATCTTCGAGGTATTTATATGAATAAATCACCGCCCTAACGACCGATAAATGATAGCAAAATGGGAATATCAAGCAAGTCTAAGAATATCAAGAATGTCATGATATACAATAAAACAATCTATCGCAAAGGACATATGTAATTTTCGGTCGTTATTAATTATAGTTGGATTTCTGGTATTTATTTTTGGATATTGATGGCTTTTTAATGGTTAAATATGGTTTTATGTGCGTCATTTCTATTAATTTAGGGTTGTGTAATGTTTTCAAGCGCCTCCACCATTTTTATTCTAGACAAATTCAGGAATATTAAAGAATATTACATGGATAATTAAATGTTAGAGGTTTTGATTAACGACTTCATAATTTGTTTTATTTTCATGCGTAGTTGTAATATCATCGCTAAACTATGAAAAAATGTTTTAATAAAAAAAATGGTTTAATACTTTCAATGAGATGATTGTTAATACTTTTCATTTTCTGTGTTACTTTTATTAGTGAAGGTGCCGGGGTAATGATAAAATCTTCTTACCAGGCGCTTCCGCCATTTATAAATAAAGGAAATAAATAAAACTGGGAATATTAAATGGACAAAAATCAACAAATGAAAATACAAGAAGGTCTAAAATCAACAGCTATTAAAAATAGTCCACAAAACATCACATATGTATTTTTCCTGGACTCTGAAGTGCTTCAGATATTAATTATTTGAATAACTCGACAAAATTTTACTTTCCACATGTTTTCGACACCAGCTAATAAATATTTAATAATTTTTAAAGCTTGTAAACTTACGCTTAAGCTTTGAGATCAACGAAATATAAAGAAACCATGTTTCTCGGCGCCTCCACCAACTAAGAAACCATCCAACAACTAAAAACCTACTTCGCGAACGTGGGCAACCGTGCAAATGTGCTAATTCGAAAATGAAGTGCTTCAAATGCATTTAATCGTTTTTAGATATTAACTGTTTGATTATTTCGACAATATTTCACTTCCCAGATGCTTTCGGCACCAGCTAATAAATATTTAATGATTTTTAAAGCTTGTAATTTTAAGCTTAAGCTTTGAGAAATACAAAGTATAAAGAAACAATGTTTCCCGGCACCTCCACCAACTCAGAAACCACCCAACAACTAAAAATATACTTCGCAAACCTGTGCCGCCGTGCAAATGTGCAAATTCGAAAATTATTTATATGCAAATCGGCGATGAAACTCGTAAAATAACTTAGAATTCATTTGGAATATTAAATAATCTCACATGGATAATTAAAAATGAGAGATTTACAGTTGTCATATCATCACTAAACTTAGAAAAATGTATTAATACTTTCAATGAGATCATTTTTAAGATTTTTCATCTTCTGTGTTACTTTTATTGGTGAAGGTGCCGGGGTAATGTAAAAGTCTTCATACCAGGCGCCTCCGCATATTTATAAATAAACGAAGTAATTAGAAATGGGAACATTAAATGCACAAAAATCAACGAATAAGAATACAAGAAGGACTATAATCAACAGCTGTGAAAATATAGTCCACATAACATCAGATATGTATTTTTTCTGGACTCTGGAAGTGCATCAAATGCATTTAATCGTTTTTTTTTTTGTTTGATTTTACCGAACATCGACTGCTATGGTCATTAGCTTTATTCAATTTTTTTTCAATGTAATTAGTCATATTAGAGGCTAACACTAGTGATAAGAAGAAGAATTCACTTTAATATGTATCCTCACCGAGAATCGAAATTTAATCGTATTTAGATATTAATTATATGATTATTTCGTAAAAGTTTACTTTCCTGATGTTTTCGGCACCAGGTAATAAATATTTAAGGATTTTAAAGCTTGTGAAGTTAAGCTTAAGCTTTGAGAACAAGTAAGCATAAGGAAACTATGTTTCCCGGCGCCTCCACCAATTCAGAAACCACCCAACAACTAAAAACTTACTTCGCAAACGTGTGCAGCCGTGCAAATGTGCTAATTCGAAATTTATTCATGTGCAAATCGTCGATTAAACTCGTAAAATAACTTGGTTTGACGCTATTACATTTAATCTATTCAAAGTTGTTCTCGCCCACAGAAAGGCGCCTGTGCGGCGGATGAATTTGAATAAATTATTTCAAATCTGTAATCACGAATGCCCCTGCAAAAATTCTCGGCGTTTGTCTCATCGACTACAAATGACGATAATTGTCGTCCTGCCGCGCCTCCCTGCGGACTGCTTACCGTTGAGCGCGAGCGTGTTTCGCAAACTTTGGTACCGCCGCTGCCGCCGACAGTTTCGCGCACTTCCAACTGCCGAGCGCATTAGAATTGTAATGATAATAGCAGTTTGGCTCTTGGTACCGGTAGCGATGGGGGACGTGGCGATGCTTCACATTCTAGATAGTAGAGGTAGTAGACGTAGTAGACGCGGCTGGTGGAGGCGGTATACATAAAGGTAATGTCGTGTAATGCTAGGTGAACGACAGGCGTACACGGACCACCCCCAAGAGAGTCGGCACTCGTTTCGTCAGCATCGCGTAATTTGTAATTCAAGTTCGAAACTTTGCTTGGGCGCCAACGCCAACACTGCTGGCGCCTATGCCGTGGAGGCGGTGGCGATGGGGGCGGTAAAGAAACCGCTAATACGGTTACGGGGCGTTTGTAACAAAAGGTCCTTGGATATGCAAATTTCCGTTGGAAATTCTATGTCAATTGTTGGAGGATTTCATATTAGGCTCGAACAGTTTTAAAAATTCCTTTTTTTCTTTCAAATTTCTGGTTAAGTCTAATTCTTAGAATCTTAATACCAATATTTACCAATAGTACTGTTCAATAGTTAAGAAAGACTACATTTTTCTAATCGGGCAGACATTGTTAAAATAATTTTATAAACATATTTTTCCAATTTTAAAAAGTAATTCGCGCTCGACGTTAAACAGTATTCCTAAAAATGGTGGAGGCGCCGGAAAAGAACTCACTACCAGGCGCTTTCACCAGTTTTAACAATATCATAGACATAACTAGCTACATTCCACTACAAATCAACATATTATACATAAATTTACCTAAAAATGAAACAAATAGTGGTAAACATTACAATTTTCATTACATCTATAAATTTGGAAAGATGCAATTTATAGACGTAATATAAACTTTTATTTGAAGGAAGTGATGACCTTATGAAAAGTTCTCATTGTTACGACAAGGTTTATTATGAAATGATTCGCTGAAAAGCGAATAAAACACTTTGTGGCTGAAAGAGCTAATGAATTTCAGTTTGGCGCGGGCAGAAATTCCGAATTAACATCACGAAAATTCTCACTAAATTCGCAAAATACAGTCGTCGAGAGAGTTTGGCTGGCGGGTGGCGCAATTGGGGCGGTGGTGGTAGTGGCGGTGGCGGCGGTGTTGGACGAGCGAACGCGTCGACACACCGCTGAACCGGAACGTCGCTGCCGCCGCTGCGCCACTGTCGCCTTTCCGGTCTTTTCCGGCGCCGCCACCAGCAAGATTACTATGGAAACACAGCCGCGCAAGAGTCACATACCTTCCAGCAATCGGAGCGGGGAATGCGAAACTATTAATGAAAACGCGCGGAATTTTACGTTCCGAAAGTTGCAAGTTTCAACAAAAATGTTTACATTCGTTTGAATAGTTTCTAAATAGAAAATATTACATTCCCTTCAGGTTGTTATATAAATTTATCTTCGTTAAATCTGCTGCAGTTTTTAAAATTTAATTTTTATCATTTTATAGATATCTTTAGAAAAATACATTCTTGTTGTTGTATGAGTGTACAATGTGTATTTTGTAATGAGTGTACATAATTTTGATAGAAATTGAAAAATTTGGTTCTTAATTATTTGTTTAGATAATTTCTTGAAAAAAAAACTCGAGAATAAGTGATATTATACTCGAGGATAAGTGATAAGTGATAGTGGGGTAAGTGTACAAAGAATGATTTAAAGGAGAATGAAATTATATGGTAAATATTTAATATTTTGATGTTATTTAGTGTAAAATTCTTTACAGATTTCCTTTTATAGTGGTGATAAATTTTGTTTAGTTCCCAATATATCCTACATTTTAAACAGATTTTCAAAAAGTTGAGCAGTTCACAATTTTAAGAGTATAGTTTCCTTGCTTAGGATTATAATTTGATTAGAAATTACACAATTTGTGCCTGGATTGTTTGTTTCTTGTTAAAAAAACATTAAAAACCTCGAAAATATGTGTTAATACATCGAGAAGAAAGTGGGGCAAGTGTACAAATACTGACTTATTACTAATTGATGTTATTTAGCCAACATTTAATGATTGAATGTTAATTTCCGGTAAATTTCCTGTTTTTTTGTACCATTTTAATTTATTAGCCTTCATTACTGTATATCTTATTCAATTTTTAAACATGTTATTTTAGAAGTAAATAGTTTGAAAGCCTTAAACTAGAAAAAAAACAGTTTACCCGTTTTATTATAATACCAATCAATTAATTACGCAAAGGACAATAATGAAATAACACTAAAATCCTGCTAAATTGCGGGTAAATCCTGGTATTTTTTGGTGGAGGCGCCGGTATTTTAGTTAAATCATTGTTCTGAAACCGGCTGGAATTGTAACAACATCTTAATTCTTATTTTAAATAACAATATATTAAATCTAAAGCTGAACTTTAGCTGAGTTTTGAAATAAAGTTTTAAAGTAATTACGAAACGAAAAAGTAAACAAGACAAAATCGTTGCCGACATATTTTCTCCCTCGTGACAAGAACACGACAGCTTTACCATCGCCTGTATTAAGAAGCCGCCCGCTTTGTGCGACGCGAATCTATATCAACCATACGCCATGCTGTGGAGGCGGTTGTGAAGGCGACTGTGGAGGCGGCAGATTCACCATACATGATTTATAATAAAATCGTAAAGCGCAAACCTCCCGGTGCTTGCGCGATTTATGTGTGTCTCGTCGCTCGTCTTCTTCGGCGTTGACGTGCGCGCCGAACTCGACGGTTTCTCCCAGCCGCCGCCGCCGGATACACGCCACTGCCGCCTCCACCACGAAGGAACGCCTGAAAACGTGCCGCCGGTGTGCAGATGTTTTAAATTTCAAATTCGGGGTGCTTTGCGAGGTAGTCAGTCAATCTAATAAAACGTGAATTTTTACGAGTTTTCTGAGCAGCAGCAGGCGGTGGTGGACGGTGAAGGCGGCGCCTGCTGGCTGGCAAACATACAACGCACGACGGGTGCGCACATACTTCCTACTTTCTTGTGCCGCACTTTCTTTTACTTCGCTCATGCCGAAAATTTTACACTGTGTCAAGCGCGCCACCGCCATCACCGCTGGGAGAGGCGAATTTTGCGCCAAACCGAGTTTATCTACTTCATTTTATTCTCGGCGAAAATATAATAGAAACTTTGATACATAAAGAGAGTTGCGAGGTGTTGAATGTGAATGTAAATACGGGGAGCGTACTTACGCAAGTGTGATGGGAATTAGATTATCTAAGCCATAATAAAATTCATTTACACGTGTAACGAATGATTTACTTCAAAACATTTTCAATTCATATTTTTATTCATCTTATATTATTTAACATATTTAATTTTTCGGCTCATCTTTTTTTCTTTATTAACTTTTCCTGCGATCGATATGGTGAAGGCGCCTGGTATCATTTTTTACATTTTTCCGACTCATCCTGATACGTTGAAATTTTGTAAAAATCCTGGAAATATTGCTACTATGATGTAGTTAACTGGTTAGGTTAGGTTAATTTGCTACGCTATTTTTCGGATTACCGGCGCCTCCACCAAAATGAAATATTAAAACTGTTGCAATTTCTATCTATTTTTTTCCTTTGGAAATTAAAAAACGCATTTAAAGTAGTTTTAGCCTTTAAATAATTGAAAAAAAGGAATTAAAACATTACAACTCACATGGAATGCGCATTTTCCACTTGATCGACTTAAAATGAGTGATGTTCATGAAAAATACGCATTACATGCTCGTTAAACTGATTTATTACCAAAACTAACCTATTCCAAAATAACTCACGGAAATCTTTTTTGCGAAGTAATATCTTTCCTCTCCCAATATTATATGATAAAATAATAACCCAATGATTATCCAGAACCTCCAAATATTCCTATTCAATCTATTTTTTCCTCAGGAAATTTAAAAACGCATTTAAAATGTTTTTAACCTCTAAATATTACAAAAATAAGGAATTTAAATAGTACAACTCGCATGGAATGCTCACTTTTCACTTGTATGACTTGTTAATTATCTCATACTCGTGAGAAATGCTTGCCATTACATGCCCGTTGAACCAAACATATTCCAAAACAACTCTATTAAACTTTTGCTGGGATGTTTTTCCTTTGCTAGTACTATGTGATAAAATAAAATAAAAAAATGTTATTATCCTAAACTTCAATATAGTCAGTAAATTGCCTAAAATATTATAATATTGCTTCGATCAGTATTTTCTTTTAAGTAGCAATATATAAAATTAGAACGATACATCATACTAAATATATTCTATGCGAATTTGAATAAAACACAAGAATACAATATATCACACTGTCACTTTACAAGATGATTTCCAAATAGAATTATTCCACGCCCCATGAGACGCCTTCATGCCACATGACGGCGGCTCTCCAAGCAGCCGCCGCCAGCTTTTGTAGGTCGAGCAGGAAATATTAAGCGCGCATAAAATGAAATCGACATGAACATGAAGTCGTCGGTAATCGGATAGATGGTCTCGTCTGCGTGCTCTTCTCCATGCTACATCCTCGCCTCCTCGCCTACCGTCCCCCAGCCACCCCTTAAGAAACCTATACATACACGTACTGCCGCCTTTTGGCAGCATGTCGCGCCGCCGGAGACAATGTAGATGCGTTGTCATTATCGTTCGTTTTATGCAGATCGCGAAATTGTGCTCGCTGCTCGCAGCGCTCAACTCATAGCGTTATGATATTTCCCTGGAGGTGGGAGAGGCAGTGGAGGCGGGAGAAGTGAGGCAGGGGGGTGGCAGGATGCACGTCTCTCTTTCGGAATAATAGCGATTGACGTGCGTGTATACACGTGTTCCGACAAACCGCGTCTACTAATGCACACATAGTTGTCACCGGCGCCTCCACCCAAACGTGTTTGCTTCTATTCTGGTAGAGGCGCCGGGTTTTGAAGTTGAAGCGCCAGGTTTGAGAGAGGAGGCGCCGGTTTTAAAGTGAAGCCACCGAGTTTTGGTGAAGATGCCACGTTTTGGTGTGGAGGCGCCGGTTTTGGTGAAAGCGCCGGTATAGTAACACACTCAGCCATCGCATCGTATCCATGACATTCCAAAGACGGGCTCCAAATTGTAAATTACGGCCAAATTGTTCGATATTGTATGTGCACAATGGGGCGCCTCGTGGCAGGCAGACACACACCGGATGTGTGTAATCTAGGCATCGATATTTCGACGTATGCAGATGAGGCGGTCTTTGTGGAAGGAAGGAAGGAAGCTAGGCACACTCACTGCGTGCCGGAAATCAGTAATAAGCGGAAGATTTCGACGGAAACAGCATTAGAAAGAGCGCCGACCGACTGGGTTGGCAATTCGTCTGAGTGCTTTTCTAATTCGATGATAAAGTATTTTGAGTATGTCCTTGCTTTGCTGTTTGCATACGTACGCCCAGAGAACATTACACACATCTAAATTTGAATACCTAATTCAAATTTGCGTTTCCTCACATTACTCACATTTATGATGAGAAATCTCTTTCGTCCTCATAAAATCTTAAACTGGTTTCATGAATAAATTATAAGAATATCCACGGTAGATGATTGTCACGTATCAATTTTGTTTTCAAATTTAGATTTTGGACTTGAAAAAAGCCTTCAGACTGCGAATAGTGCTCGCAATAAACATTTTTAAGCATTTAGATAAAACTATTAGAGTTGTCCTCTCATTTCGTGTAACAATTATGATCGTAAGTGATTTGTAAAATTATCTAAAAAGCTTTAAAACACCGATATTCATTCAAAAACTCTATTTTCTTAATTTCTATCTGAAATTCTTCATTTACCAGGGAAAAAAAATTCACGACTTTTTTTCTCATATACTGTAACGTGAAATGACTTACATTTTTGATAATTTAATGCTTAATTATTCCGAGCAATCAATTTTTGTTTCATTTTATAAATCGATATTTTAGTTTAAAATGTTTATATCGCCTCGTTATTTTTACTCAACTGCGCGCATTCTGGCGACTTTAATTCTGATCAGAAACGAAAAATCAAAACGGTTTGCAAAACTTGTAACATTTGCTTGAATATGACGTCGAGTGTTTTTATTTTAAAGTTAAGATGTCATGTTTTTATACAATTTTTAACTTACAATTTATTTTCCGCTTTAAAATTCGATTTATAGTATGAAAAAATGTGAAAATATATATTTTTCAAAATGCAATCAGCTTCATATTCTAGAGAATTTAATTATCTTTAAAATGAACTATTGCTTAGCCAAATCGGTTCGGTAGAATTTATTCAATACTGAATGCAAAGTCGAAAAACGATATTAAGGAAAAAAGCGTTTATATTTGGATTAAGATAAGAATACTTTATATTTTTATCAGCCTTATATCTGCATATATTCTGCAGCTGACGACTTGAAATTTGGAGGCAATATTCTTGTACAGTTCGGCTCTTGTTAAGGGCTATTTCTATTTTTTTTTTCGTCCAGGTAAATGAGGATTTTCTAAAAAGAGAAACAACTTTTTTCACACTTTTTAAAACACACATTTTAAATTCAAATAAAACAGTTCATGGTAGAGAAAATTAATACTATATGTTTATATAATTAGTCTAGTAATGTGGAAGGGTTAAAATATTTCCAGGTGAATCTACAAGAGAAGGAATTTTATCGTAAACGATTTGGCATTTGATATGTTCAATATGTCCGGACGGGCTTCAACATCGGCGGCAATTTAGGGCTGGACGGATAGAACAAATAGTAACTATTTGCGTACGTGGTTGCAGATATAGAGGGGCGGTGAGATAGGCGGTGGAGGCGGTAGAGGCGGTAGAAGCGTTGGTTTACATTGCGTCAGGGAAGGTGCGGCGATGGCGGTCGTATAGAAACGTCCCGAAAACCGCAAACAAACGATGGTGCGTATCTCAATGCGTTGTGGTAAACCATTTTTGGGGCTATTTGCATAATTAGACAACCCTGTTATCACTCGAACCAGTCCGTTCATAGAGCTGAATTGGATTGTATTAGGTAACTTAGTAATATTATGGTAAATTCAGTAATAACATTGTTTTTCTCCGGTAAGAAAACTCAAAATGCACTCTTAGAGAATACCAAGGCGAAGGATTTCGACTTTTATCTATCGATAAAACGTCTTGGTGGCCACAACGCAACCTAACACAGCGCCTTGATCGCATTCGCACATCACCGCCCCCGATGAACCACGAAATCGCTGCGGATGCCCGGCGCCTCCACCACGCTCCTCGATCGCGCGACGCGAGGGAATGAAAGCGGTTAATCGCTTCACGCTTGATTCGTTCATAATTAATTTTCCCAGATCGATGATTTTCTGCACGAATCACGCAGAACAAGAGCATCCATCCCTATAGGTTCCTACAATTCCCTTCAGGTCGTCACAAACCATTTAATAAATATACAAAGTGCATCAAACTCGTCATAAATAACCGAAAACTCGTAATATAATAAAAAAAAATGCTTAAAACAATAAAAAAGGGTCTGGAAAATGGGTTTTTCTAACCGATGCAAATTAATGAAGGACGTTTGGCGAATTGATTGCGAGTTTGGATCGGTAGTGATTTGCTCCGAGCGACTGCCGCCGTCCTACCGATGCGATTAGGGAACCGATTACGCTTCAACTTAATTGATATAGAGGCCTACGCGCTGCGCTCATTCGGACTGAATTCCAAATTAATGAAGCGATTCAATGAATTACCACATCCGGGTCCACTCGCCCGCCAACGTAGACGCACATTGATGCGCTAAACGCCCGATTGTTGGGCGATTGGCGGACGAGTTTCAAGAGGGGGACATATTGCCAAACAAAACTAAGTCAAATTACGGGTTGGGAGGAAAACCAGCGAAAGTTCAGTGGAAAACGCGGTGAAATCGCGGTGAAACGTAAATCGTCAATGTCATTAAAAACCTGGATTAATCACTAAATTCAACAATAATCGGTTTAAATCTCTTACTTACATGTACGCTTAATTGAATGTAGTGATTTATGGCTAAGTCAACATACCTGAAACAAAGAAAAAACAGATTTATTATAATATATAGAGAAATGTTAATTTTACAAGCTTAGAATTATGCCAAAAATGAATCTGCATATCGTGTATGGATTTATTGCACATTTTCCGAAAACACGTTTTAGAAATATGGATTTTCCCTCTAACTGTTGAAAATATCGAAATTTTCCCATTAGAATAAAAGAGAAGAAGAGTTACTGCTTCGAAGATAAGCTATAAATTGGAGGAACTCGTAATTAGGGTGCTATAGGACTTTAATTTGTAATTTTTTTTTTCGAAATTTGTAAAAACGCGTCTTGGAAAATTGCATGTTCTGGCTAAACTAGTAAAGTTAACATAACTTTTTCTACTGAATATGAAAGAAGAAGAGTTGCTGCTTTCAATTAGCTTATTCATAGATCGGTAGGACTCTTATTAAGGGTGCTACAGGGCCTTAAATTTGTCAAATTTTCGAAGTTTATAAAAACACGTCTTGCAAAATTTCATTTTCTGACTAAACTAATGATGATACCATAATTTTCGATACTGAATATGAAAGCAGGAAAGTTGCTGCTTTCAGTTAGTTCATTCATAAGTCGGTGGGATTCTTATTAAGAGCACTATAGGTCCGTATATTTGTTACAGTTTCGAAATTTATAAAAACACGTCTTTGTAAATTGCATCTACTGGCTAAACTAATAAAGATAACATAACTTTTTCTATTGAATATGAAAGAAAAAGAGTTACTGCTTTCAGTTAGCTCATTCATAAATCGGTGGGACTCTTATTAAGGAAGCTACAGGTCCTTCAATTTGTGAAATTTTCGAAATTTTGAAAAACAGGTTTTGGAAAATTACATTTTCAGATTAAAGTCATGAAGATAATTATATTTTTCCGACGGAATATCAAGGATGAACAGTTGCTGTTTCGACTTAGCTGACCTATAAACAGGCGGGATTTCTAATCAGGACGCTACAGATCGATAAATATGTCCTATTTTCAAAAATTAGACATCATTTCGATTTCGGCAATTTCATGGTGTTCCAAGTACTAGAATCCCCTACAAACCCATTATTTTCCAACGAGTCATTTATCCACAACCACGTTTTGTATCATAATGAAACAACATTGCGGTGTGCATCATTTACTCAATCGCCGGACAACATTGTTGCCTAGCCGTATGGGTATGAGAGTGCGGCTGAATAAACGCTTTGTCTCGCGAAACCTCAAAAACCGAAATTATCAGGAAACTACGAACTGCACACGATCGGCACATGGCGTGGCGCCTGTAAATATTTGCACACAATCGAAGCAAATCCATCACAATCACCCACCGACATCGACGCGTGCGTCAATTTACAACAAAACAGAATTCGGCGTCTAAAATGTGCAAAAAAAAAGCACGCAAAAGTATGGGGCAATCGATTGGAAGTGGCCAAAGTTGCTGGCGAGCGTGGAATTTAATAAAACTTGGACGTTTGCTCTGAACGACTTCAAGAAGAGGAAGCGAAATAGAAAGCGGAAGAGAGAGAGAGAGAGAGAGGAATCGAAAACGAATCAAGCAGTGGCTGAAAAAGTGTTCAATACGTGTAAAGTACTTTCAAACCAGTGGAAAGAAAGTCTCTTAACTGTTTGATGCTAAAAGAGGCTGGGAGAAGGCGAAATGTACAGGATGAATGTAGGAAAACATACAAGCAACAAAAGGTGAAATAACTTGTTCCCCTGGATGCAGCCACAAAATGTACTCGGTGAATCAGATATATGTCTATGAAAGAAAGTAAAGTATAAAAAAATCCCAATATATATGATTTCTAACTTTTTCCAATTAGATACAAACATTTAAAGATGTTATAAAATGTTAAATTCTTGCCCACTTAAATTCTGGGCAGTTCAGTTGGTAAGGTTTCGGTCTACCATGCAGTCGGACGGGGTTCGAGTCCCCGGGGTGGGCACCCCACTAGTGTGAATTTATTATTAAATAAATTCACACTAAAATCACTTTATTAATTAACATTACAAATTCATACACTCTTAAAAATCACAATATTAATCCACACCGACAACAAAAGGCACAACTCAACAATCGCAATGCGCAACTCACAAAAAAAAACAACACGTACACACAACAAGACCCTACTCACACACAACAAGAAGCCACAACATCACAATAATAACAACAACATCAAAAAATACAAAAAAAACAAGAAATCTCAATAACTTGTAAATATGTATAAACACAATAAACATATGTATCCAGGCTGAAGGACCACTGAAGGTTGATGGCTAGGTCTCCGGACCGAATACAAATAATAATAAAAATGTTAAATTCTTCAATTATATTGAAGAAAGTTTCATTTCGAAGATATGAGGATATCGAGTTCTGTGAACGACTAATTCATTGACTAAATTGAGGTCTTTATCTTTCACTAAAGATAATTAATGTTGAAGAATACAGCGGGAACAAAAGATAAATACGCGCCAATTGTAGTGCGGAAATTTTGTGAAAACTGCCGAGTTCTGGCCTGGCAGTGAGAAAAAGCACTAGCAGGTGCGAAACGGAAATTACAGGCCCATTGAGTGCTTTTCTAGCGAGAAACTAATTAAACGTAATTTTCCTGCCAACAGACCTCACATCAAGGAGCGATTCTATTGACATTGGCGTTTGCCACTTGTTTGTTAGCGGTTTGTTTAATTTCGTTTAGTTTTTCTAAGGCGACGTTGTTGTAATATTGTTATAAGATGTATAAATATTTGTAACTTATACGTCTTTGCGCTGTAATTATTATACATTTCCATGATTTTAAAGAAATGGTCATTTTATGAGATTATTTAGCCCGAAAAATAAAAATTGACAGATTTACAAGATATTCATCTTTTTAAAACTGTCATAACTTTTCTTCAAATGAATATATCTCACTGAAATAAAGTCTATCTTAAAGTGAATTAAATTTCCTTTAATATGATTCTAATATGTGAAAAATCTGTAGAGACATTAATATAAAATTTGGGACGAAAATTAGATTAATTTAATAATTATGAATTTATAAAATAGTAAAGATATTCTATTTTAACAGTGGTATAACTCTTTAAGAAATTAAGATATCAAATTGAAACAAAATCTATATGAAAGAGCATTAAATTCTCTTTGATACACCTCTGAAATATCGAAAATATATAAAGCTATAAACATAATATTTGAGGCAAAAGTATGATGAATTCAATAACGATGAATTTACAAAATAGCAAAGTACATTCGTTCATGAAAAGGGCTATAACTTTTTTTCAAAATAAAATACCAAAATGATAGAAACTCTATATGAAAGAGAATTAAATTCTCTTTGAGATGCCTGTGAAATATCAAAAATATACATAGGCATAAAAATTATATTTGAGTCAAAAGTATGATGAATTCAATAATGATGAATTTATAAAATAACAATCTAAATTCGTTTATAAAAAGGACTATATCTCTTTTTCAAAATAAAATATCAAAATGAAACAAACTCTATATGAAAGAGAATTAAATTCTCTTTGACGTGCATCTGAAATATCAAAAATAAAAAACGGCATAAACATAATATTTGAGGCAAAATTATGATGAATTCCATAACGATGAATTTGCAAAATAGCAAAATACATTCGTTTATAAAAAGGGTTATAACTTTTTTTCAAAATAAAAAATTGAAATGATGGAAGCTCTATATGAAAGAGAGTTAAATACTCTTTGATACGCCTCTGTAATATCAAAAATATACAAAAACATAAACATGATATTTGAGGCAAAAATATGATGAATTCTATAACGATGAATTTACAAAATAGCAAAGTACACTCGTTTAGAAAAAGGGCTATAACTCTTTTTCAAAATAAAATATCAAAATGTTAGGAACTTTATAAGAAAGGGAATTAAATTCTCTTTGGTACGACTATCAAAAATATATAAAGGCATGAAGATAATAACGGAGGCAAAAATATGAAGAAATTACTACCGATGAATTCATAAAATAACAAATTAAATTCGTTTATAAAAAAGATTATATCTCTTTTTCAAAATAAGATATCAAAATGAAACAAACTCTATACGAAAGAGATTTAAATTAATTCTCTTTGATACGCCTCTGAAATATCAAAAATAAAAAACGGCATAAACATAATATTTGAGGCAAAATTGTGATGAATTCAATAACGATGAATTAACAAAATATCAAAGTACATTCGTTTAGAAAACGGCTATAACTTTTTTTCAAAATAAAATATCAAAATGATAGAAACTCTATATGAAAAATAATTAAATTCTCTTTGATACGCCTTTGAAATATCAAAAATATACAAAAACATAAACATGATATTTGAGACAAAAGTATGATCAGTTCAATAACGAAGAATTTACATAATAGCAAAGTACATTCGTTTATAAAAAGCGCTATAACTTTTTTTGAAAATAAAATATCAAAATGATAGAAACTCTATAAGAAAAGAAATTAAATCCTCTTTGATTCGCCTCCAATATATCAGAAATATTCAAAAACATAAACATGAAATTTGAAGCCAAAGTATAACGAATTCAATAACGATGAATTTATAAAATAGCAAAGTATTTTCATTCTTAAAATTGATATAAATCTTAGACAAACTAAGTTATCAAACTGAAACAAATTTTATCTTAAACAGAATTAAATATACACATCTTCGCCTAAAATTCAAAAATTTATAGCCAGCCAATAATTAGAAAAAAAATTAATTATAAAAAAATGAAATGTATACAATCTCCAATTAATCGCATTCAGGTCACGAACAACGACATAACAAATTAATAAAAATGTGTTAAAATAAGCTACGACGAATAGAAACAAAGGAAAATCCCATAGTTAATCCTCTCATTTATAAAATCGCCACGTGTCGTTGATCAGCGACAGTTGGCTGCCATTTGCATTTATTGCCTCTGCACATGCGGAAAATGCTTCCGAAGGGCAGCAAATATGAAGGTGGAAAATGCATAGGTTTTTTCCAATTTATTGCGAAACAAATTCACGAATTTGATGTTGTTTGTTTTGCTCTGTTTGTTTCGCCATACTGTGACGTGACTTATAGCCGAAGTCAAATAAGACGCGAAATTACGGGAATTACAAAACTCGTGCACCCGTGGAAAGGGCCTTCGTTTCCTCCCCGACACGTATTTTTCACATTTGCTGATTATTTTTCACGTCGCTGTTTGTTGCCCTTCCTTTTTCGGGCTACGTGAATGAACGTATAAGTGTGCTCACTCTGCCTTTTTTCGGAGAACGTTGCTGTGTGAATAAATATGTTGCTTTCTGATATTACGGATGCGAAACGCGGTGCGCTGTTATGGAAATATAAAGGGTATAAATTTATTTTGAAACCTATTTTCCGGAAATGTGAAAGATGGGAATTTAAATATTTAGAAGGCGGTGGCACGCCGGTGGCGGGCACATGAAGTGCATTAGGTTGATTATAAAGTGATGCTCTTCTTCCTCGTGGATGCAAACTTCTACACAAACGTAAATTGAATTTCAACTAGAATATACTAAGAGAATAAAGTAATGCGACTATTCTACATCAAATTAGAGATAATTTAACCGTGTTCAAAATAATGTATGCACTCTTGAGTCTAGTTCAGTTTATTTGTCTATTATTTTACTTATATAGTATTGTTTCTATGTTAAACGTAATTTTATCATGAAATTAAGGTTATGTCAGTTTCAGAGTGTATATTTTGAACACTAGGCAACTTTATATGCGCAATATTGCCTTTTAAGTAACAGGAGAATGAATTATTACCAGTTTTTGAAGGTAAAAGTCTTTTCTATCATTCTATTCTAGTCATCGTCTTTTATTTTCATCAGCTTGAAAATATATAAAGGCATTATTATAGTATTTGAGGCAGAAGATTGATGAATTCAATAATGATGAATATACAAATTGGTAAAGTACATTCGTTCCTAAAACGCCTGTAATCCTATTTCAAAATAAGA
Source organism: Mimaenictus wilsoni (assembly GCA_027575185.1). Taxonomy (NCBI): domain Eukaryota; kingdom Metazoa; phylum Arthropoda; class Insecta; order Coleoptera; family Staphylinidae; genus Mimaenictus; species Mimaenictus wilsoni. Next base: position 53,633 of record JAODAC010013216.1, on the reverse strand, counting down.
AATCATAATGCAACAAAATCTATCTTCGAGAGAATTAAATTCTCTTTCATTAGCCTGTATTTTATCGAGAATATATAAAGACCTCAATATTTTCCTTACGATAGAAGTTTTAAGAATTTAATAATGAAGAATTTACAAATAGGTAAAGTACATTCGTTCTTAATACGGCTGTAACTCTATTTCAAAATAAGAAATCATAATGCAACAAAATCTATCTTCAAGAGAATTAAATTCTCTTTTATAAGCCTGTATTTTATCGAGAATATATAAAGACATCAATATTTACGATAGAAGTTTTAGGAATTCAATAATGAAGAATCTACAAATTTGGTAAAGTACATTCATTCTTAAAACGGCTATAACTCTATTTCAAAAGAAGATATCATAATGCAACAAAATCTATCTTCTAGAGAATTAAATTCTCTATTATATGCCTGTGTCTTATAGAGAATATATAAAGACCTCAATATTCTATTTATGATAGAAGTTTGATGAATTCAATAATGATGAATTTATTAATTCTTTAAGTTCATTCGTGTTTAAAATGGTCATAACTCTATTTCAAAATAAAATATCGTAATATAGCATAATCTATCTTAAAGATAATTAAATTCTCTTTTATAAGCATATATTTTATCGAGAATATATCCAGACCTCAATATTCTACTTTCGATACAAGTTTAATGAATTCGATAATGATGAAAATATAAATTGTTAAAATTCATTCGTGCTTATAATGGTCATAACTCTATTTCAAAATAAAATATCGTAATGTAACATAATCTATCTTAAAGATAATTAAATTCTCTATTATATACCGGTATCTTATAGAGAATATATAAAGACCTCAATATTCTACTTACGATAGAAGTTTGATGAATTCAATAATGATGAATTTATTAATTCTTAAAGTTCATTCGTGTTTAAAATGGTCATAACTCTATTTCAAAATAAAATATCGTAATGTAGCATAATCTATCTTAAAGATAATTAAATTCTCTTTTATATGCATATATTTTATCGAGAATATACCAAGACCTCAATATTCTATTTACGACAGAAGTTTGATGGATTCAATAATAATGAATTTATAAATTGGTAAAGTACATTCGTTCTTAAAACAGCTATAACTCTATTTCAAAATAAAAAATCATAATGCAACCAAATGCATATTAAAGAGAATTAAAGTCTCATTTATAAACCTATATTTTATCGAGAATATATCCAGACCTTAATATTCTACTTACGATAGAAGTTTGATGGATTCAATAATGATGAATTTATAAAGTGTTAAAGTTCATTCGTGCTTAAAAAAGTCATAACTCTTTTTAAGAATCTAATTCATTGAAACTTACTAAATTAAAATAAGGGATAAGTAACTAAGTATACAGATATTACATTTAATTTCAATAAAATTATCATATTTGGTATTTTATCACATTTCCACAGACATAAACTTTAGAAATAAAATTGGAGTATAAACGTATTATTATCTATATTACACACCTCTCCTGAACATTTTTCATGCGTAATCAATAAATTTAATAACAAACATAAAGCAGGAAATTTCATTAAGGTGAAGAGATGAAAGTTTCCAACCATGCTGCGCGTCCTGCACATCCAGGCAGGAATGAAGGAATGAAAGCAGCATAACTCCACAGAGGCTCTTCCAACTCGCGTGATTTTATTATCCTTAAGATCACTTTTCATATTTACAGCCTCCTCCCGCCATTCCGCCGTCGCCTTATTTCATTTCATCTCCTGATGAAATTATTTCATCATTTCATCGCGTGCTGTACGTCATCGTTTTATCAGCGGTGGCCCGAGTGTAATTTTTAATTCAACAAATTAGCCAAATGTAATTATGTGCTTTTCGTGCCTCTTGAAACTCGGGGAGGGCAAAGTCTTGCCCGTGCGAAAATGGAAAAGGATAATGCGATTAATGCCTGCTTGGAAACGAGTTGATGGACGATGACAAACAGAAGGCGCGCAAAGAAATCAAAACCGGTCGCAATTTTCTCCGCTTTTAATCGATGAGGACAAAAATAGCACAATAGAATGTGGGTTCAAGGAAATCACAACAAAAACGGGGAAAAATGATGAGTTGCAGCCTGCGAGGACAGAAAAAAAAGGAAAAAATGTCTTTAGGTCGTCATCTTTATTTCAGCGGATGATTAAAAGCAATCAATTACAGGCTGTCATCGGTGATATCGGGTGAACGCGCAAATATTTGGAAGTAATCGACTTAATGACAATAAAAACGTGGAGAAAATCTTGATAAAAACATCTTTGGTGGTCATTATGTCGAAAAAATGTAATTAATATAACGGAATAAGATAAAAAGAGTTGTTTTATCTAGTAAAGTATAGTATCGTAGATTCATTTCTAAAACCTCCTATAACTTCTTTCCAAAATGAGATATCATAATAAATTTAGCTTTATCTGTAAGAGAATTAAATTCCCATTAGTATGCGTCGAATATTTCACAAAATAAAACCAGACATTAATATAATATTTGAGGCGAAAATATACAATTCAATAACGACGAATTTACATAGGTTAGCAGAGTTAGTTCATTTCAAAAACGGCCATAACTCTTTTAAAATAAATGATTTCACATTTAAACAAAGTCTATGATAAAGAGCATTTAACTCTCTGTAGTATTTCTCTAAAACATTATTAAATTAGATAAGGCATTAATATAATATTTGAGGCCAAAATATACAATTCAATAACGACGAATTTACAAAATTGCAAAGTTTGTTGTTTTCAAAAACAGCCATAACTCTTTTTGAAAAAGTGATATTACATTTAAACAAAGTCTATCCTAAAGAGCATTTAATTCTCTTCAGTATTTCTCTAAAATATTATAAAATTAGATAAGACATTAATATAATATTTGAGGCCAAAACATAGAATTCAATAACGACGAATTTACAAAATTGTAAAGTTTGTTCTTTTCAAAAACAGCCATAACTATTTTTGAAAAAATGATATCACATTTAAACAAAGTCTATCATAAAGAGCATTAAATTCTCTTCTGTATTTCTCTAAAATATTACAAACTTAGACAAGACATTTATAATATTTGAGGCGAAAATATACAATTCAATAACGACGAATTTACAAACGTTAACAGAGTTAGTTCATTTCAAGAACGACCATAACTCTTTTTGAAATAAAGATATCACATTTAAACGAAGCCTATCATAAAGAGCATTTAATTTTCTTCAATATTGCTCTAACACATTATAAAATTAGATAAAACATTAATATAATATTTGAGGCCAAAATATACAATTCAATAACGACGAATTTATAAATTCCAAAGTTTGTTCTTTCCAAAAACAGCCATAACTCTTTTTGAAAAAATGATATCAAATTTAAACAAAGTCTGTCGTAAAGAGCATTAAATTCTCTTCTGTAATTCTCTAAAATATTATAAAATTAGACAAGACATAAATATAATATTTGAGGACAAACTATTCAATTGAATAGCGATGAATTTATAAAAAAGGAGAGTTCATGCATTTTTAAAACGCATATAACACGTTTCCAAAAAAGTCTATCGTAAAGAGTATTAAATTCTCTTTTATACGATCCTAATACACCAACAAAATATTAAGGCATTAATGGAATATTTAAGACAGTAATTCGATGAACTGTTATTTTATAAACTTGTCGTTATTAAGTTTATAAAATGACAAAGTATTTTTAATACAAAAATCAAATATTCCCACAGCTAATTGGGCCTAATATCCTCACAAAAATATTAAAGTCCTAAAATTCATAAGTTTATCATTAAATTTTCACAGATAAGCTGTAGAATTGTCAGCATTTCGACAATAAAGTTGTTCATACAACCACTAGACAAAAGTTTTCTTAGGTCTCATCCTCCTCCCGCAGTTATTATCCGTGATAATAGGCCAACTATAAAATAAGCCCTCTCACACTTCAACAAGACCTCTTCAAAACGTCCTTTTAAACTACGCTTTGCCAGGCAGCTTTCCACAGCGTGTTGTCGTAGGACGACGGAGGGATGTAGGACGGGGAAAGCAAGGCAGCACAAGTTGTTGCAACACGCGCCTACGTCGTACTTAAACGCAGATTTTCCCGGACTTACTCCGAGCCCGGTATGTACGAGGGCGTTGCTTTTTGTCCCTTCCGTGAAGCCCTCGAGAGGGTAAGTAACTCTTAATAGGCTTAGGCGACGGGTACAGGAGGGATGCTTTTGTTTGTGCTACCATCTTACAGGTTGCTCTTTTAAATGTCTTTCAAAGATCGTACATCGCAAGTTTTCGAATTTGAAACGAGCATTTCAGTCTTACTACATCTTCCCTTTTCTTCTTTAGTTGTTTAGTCGGGAAGAAAAGGACAGAGAATTAGGGAAAAGAAGAGGAAGGAAAAGGATGGTAAAGGAAGGAAGTTTAAGAAGTGTGAAGAGATTGAACTGATCCTGATGTCAGTATTTCAATGAAATTCGCACCAAAACATTCATAGGCAAGTGGAGAAAAGTCGACGCAAAATGTATGAGATGCCATCGAGAGAAAAGTGGACGAAACGAAGCGATGAGGAGAACTTAAGCTGTTTTAAGACGGATTACGAGACGCGCTCAACACCTAACGATTTTCTGGTTTTAGGCGCGGAGCTCTGCTTTAATTATGTGCCACGTGAATGGGGAAAATCGCCGTGAAACATCGGGTTTACGTGGGTTTACGTCCTAAGCTTCACTGAAGTAGTTGCATTCTTGAAATGTTGATAATTTTGATTTCGAGTTGATTTTTTCACTTAAATCTCTTCACAAAACAAACTTGATATATTCGAGAAAATTAGACAATCCATTTCATAGTAATCTGCTCTTAATATTCCCCTTTAAGAACGGAACCACATTTTTTTAATTTCCTCTTTTTTGAGTTGCTCAGCTGCGTACACTCTAGCGACCTTAGTTTTCATCAGAAATGAAAAACCAAAAACTTTGTGCAAACCTAATAGAAGTTTCTTGAATATGACGTCGAGTTTTTTTTTTCAAGAAAAAACAAAATTGCATGTTTCGCATAGAAATTCGACTTAAAAACAAGAAAAAATACGAAAGTACATGTTTTTTCAAAAATTGTTTGACGTCATATTCTAGAGAATTTAATTATCTATAAAATAAGGTATCATTCAACTAAATAGGTCCAATGGAATATCCTAAATCGTGTACGGAAAATGGAAAAACGAGGTTGTGAAAAATCGCGTTGGGTAAGTATAAGAATACCATATATTTTTATGAGCCTTATGAGTTATAACTTCATAAATACAGAAGTTATTAACTTGAAATTTGGAGAGAAGGTCCTTGAATACATTAGTTATTAATTAACACCATTTCCAAATCATTACTCTTTTGATCTGGCAAAAAAAGAAGCTCTTTAAGATAAAAATTGCTTTATATGTTCATATTATCTCGTTTTTGAATTGCTTAACTACGTACATTCTAACCTCTTTAATTTGAATAAAAGTTGAAAAATCAGTTTGCATACTTTATTAAATTTTCTTGAATATGACATCGAGTAATTTCAAGAAAAACTTAAAATTGCTTATTTTAATACAGTTTTAAATTCAAAATGCATTTTTGTATACAAATTCGTCTTAAAAACACGAAAAAATTATATAAATATATTAACTTTCAAGAAATGATTAACGTCATATTCTAGAGAATTTAATTGTCTATGACATGAGAGGTAGCCCCTCCAAATCGGTTCAGTAGAATAATCGCAATCGTGAACACAACATGGAAAAACGAGGTTGCAAGACATTTTTTTTTAAATTGCAACCCAATTAAAAACTTTAAACATGCCCTAACTGAATTTTATAGAAATTCACGATGATTAATATTGAAATTGCTTAAAACATTACAACATGTTGAGACTGGATTACGCTCATAGAATATTTTCCCTGAGTTTACGAGTTTAGACTCTCAACTCTTACGACCAGAAGTGTAACTTTTTCCTTTTTTGCTTCCTTCAAAGACGCTGTCACAGCAGCCACAAGCCCAAGCAGTATTTTATAAACTTGGATAAACATTGTAAGCTTTCGTTCAATGGCAGACTAAGAGTTATCACCAGCGGCACGAAGACGGCAGGATGTGGCAGCTGTGGGGACGGCGAAATATGTGGCGAAGTTAAGCACGTAGAAAATTCTATTAAAACTTTTACGCAAATATTTAACGAGTTATTTATGTATCCTAAGCATGCGTATGCCATGATTAAATGTGTTGATAATTTTACAGAAAGCTTTTGTGCGAGTTTCAATGAGGTTTATCGGTTCTTTTTGAGGTTAAAATCTTGCTGTTTGGAGTTTTGAATGTGTGGCTTTGTAAAATAATTCTTGGAATTGAAGAAATTCAAGCTGAAGAAAAAATCAGAGGTTTAGTCGAGAATATTCGATTTTTTTTGGAGCGATAACTTCCTTACGGAGGGTAAATCGTTTTTCCGAGTAACGCTCACAGCGCGAGGCTGATGCCTTTCGATATCGACATCCATAGATGTGAGAATTGATGCGGAGAGAGTAGATATGTCCATAATCAGGATTTAAATCTGGAATCCACTTTTTTAGGTTATTTCAGGTTTTATGCATGCGGATAGAAAGTCATATTAGTACATGCTTGCTGTATTATTTTTTAGACAGCTTTTGTGTGAGTTTCAATGAGGTTTATCGGTTCTTTTTGAGGGTAAAATCTTGCTGTTTGGAGTTTTGAATGTGTGGCTTTGTAAAATCATTCTTGGAATTGAAGAAATTGAAGTTGAAGATAAAAATTCAGAGGTTTAGTCGAGTATCTTCGATTTTTTTTTGGAGCGATAACTTCCTTACGGAGGGTAAATCGTTTTTCCGAGTAACGCTCACGGCGCCAGGCTGATGCCTTTCGACACCGACATTCATAGATGTGTGAATTGTTGCGGAGAGAGTAGATATGTCCATAATCAGGATTTAAATCTGGAATCTACTTTTTTAGGTTATTTCAGGTTTTATGTGTGCGGATAGAAAGTCAAATTAGTACATTCTTGCTGCATTATTTTATAGACAGCTTTTGTGCGAGTTTCAATGAGGTTTATCGGTTCTTTTTGAGAGTAAAATATTACTGTTTGGAGTTTTGAATGTGTGGCTTTGTAAAATCATTCTTGGAATTGAAGAAATTGAAGTTGAAGATAAAAATTCAGAGGTTTAGTCGAGTATCTTCGATTTTTTTTTGGAGCGATAACTTCCTTACGGAGGGTAAATCGTTTTTCCGAGTAACGCTCACGGCGCCAGGCTGGTTGCCTTTCGACCCTGACAACCATAGATGTGAGTATGGCTGCGGACAGAGTAGATATGACCATAATCAGGATTTAAATCTAGAATCCACTTCTCTAGGTTACTTCAGGTTTTGTGTATGCGGATAGAAAGTCACATTAGTACATTTTTGCTGGATTTTTGGGGTCCTCTTTCCACGTAACTCCAATTTTCGGTCCCCCTTACACTTTACTGGACATAGAGAGCCCCTGGTAATTCTACTACATTATAAGAAGGGAAAACCAAAAATGATTATCAAAAAGGATCAGCTCTAAAAAGATTAATAACCTGGCTGAAGCGTTATATATCGGTCAATATTAATTTAAAAAAGAAATTCAAGTCAACAATAATGCGAAACGAGTTGCATACATTTCCAAGATGTCTTTTGTAAAAGTAGGCAATTCATTTCACATCAATTTTTTTATTACCTCTATTATATTTACACCAACTTCTTTTCTTCTGTCACAATGAGACTGAATGAATTTAAACCTTTACAAACCTTCACAAAGAAACATTCTTTGCTTTCATGGATTGTGGACTTTTTAAAGTCAAAAACATTGAACGCAATCCATTCAGTGTCAGAAGGTAGCAAACGTGTCGGAGGGTGGTCAATGGAAGACCAATCCAATTACATTTCTGCAACGGGCCATGTTAGTTGCACCGTTTTATCACTGCCGCGATAGAGGGCGCTCGGTGCATGGTCATGCGGACACCAGCTGCATATAAATAACATCCTTCCGCCCTCTACTCCCGTTTACAAACCACCCCACCGCCGACATCAGGGAGGAAGGAGGCTGGAGTCGCTCTCAAATAACCCTATGTATCTCGACTGCGAGAGAACGTTGGTGGCGGTGAATGCATTTGAAACGAATCGGAGACAAGCGCAAATCTCGCAGCATTGATAAATAGAACCAGAGGGGAAGGGCGGTCGGCGGCGGCGCCAGCGGCGGAATCAAATAAACGGTTTGTTTATTCTATCTGAGCAACAATCGGCCGTGCGCTCCTGCAGCGCGTACCCAGCAAATTCCAGACAGAGAGAAGAGAATAATGAATGAATCAGGAAATAAATAAATCGTCGATTGACCTGCTTCTTTCCTCGATTTTATCGCAGTGTTGGAGTGGGGGAGGTGGTGAATAGCGTGGACGTAAGGAGATATATTGAATACAAGGTAGTGAAGAAATATGAGAGAGAGAGACAGATGAGTAAGGAGAGAGGAGAGAGGAGAGAAAGGAGAGGATACAAATGTTGGACATGTGTTTGACACGAGGCGATTGGAGGAAAAAGCGGAAATGAACGCATTCTTTTCTTTGATAGAGAGAAATGAGATTGTGTCTATATTAGTCAATAGATGGCAACACTTACAAATGAATGATATGTATATATTTCCTTGTGTGATATTTTACATATAATTTTCCAGACAAAACAGGCAAGTATGAACAAAAACTAATAATAGACATCTTAGTATATAGTTATATTTTCTAGACTTTTAGAATGTTTTAAATATATAGCTACTTAAGATGTCTTAACAAAATTAATTCCCATGTGAAAATAATGAGAAATAAATCAAATTAAAGTATCATAAGGCAACTAACCTATCTTAATATAAACTAACATTTTCTAGGTCCTTAAGAATATTTTAAAATAATTTTTTAATAAATAAGTTATGGGAAAAACGACTTGCAGGGACTTTTTCATTTGAGTAAGTATAAAAACGGCATTATTTCAAATATCAATAAATCATTACACGTTCATACTTCCTAGACTCTTAAGAGTCCTTAAAGAAATAAACTTCATACGAAAAAAGCAGGAAAGAAACGATTTAAAATGAAATTTATGGCTGTATGATATATTTGAGAACATTAAAATTTAAAATCATAATAAGAAGGCAACTTAATATACACCAACATTTAAAAATATTCTCTATTATTATTTTTTAAATAAAAAAATAATAGGAAAACGAATTTCCGGGAATTATTCACTTGATTTAAGTAAAATAATGACATTATATAGAAATAACGTGAAAAAAATATGAATCAAAAGGAAATTCAAGTCAAGTCATATTTAAATTCATAAAAATTTAATATAATAGCAAGTAGGCAACTCAATATACACGAACACATTTCCAACACTCTTAAGATTTAATAAAAAAGAAAAGAAATGGATTGAAGTGAAATTTATAAGATGAATTTCCGCATCCCATGCGCCGTCGAGCTTTGTCCGCGCGCACAATTTGAAGCAATTTAAAGCGAAATAAAATTTACGATTATCAATTTGTCAAAAAGTATTCCGACGCGTATATTCCGTGCCTGTAGTTGCTTGCGCGAACTCATGCCATGGATGAGGAAAGTATAATTTTATGAGTGCGCCCGCTTCTCACACCCCGCGACTTGCTACCAAGCTTCCCCTCTCCCTAAAAAGTTCCCGAAGGAATGCTCTGGACGCGTGCCCCTCGCACGAAGGCGCACGCCACGCATACCAGCATGACGTTGATATATCTGATGCGAATTTGTATAATCGCCTTTCTGGTACCCCATACCGCCTCCCGTTCAAACACCATCTACTTCACCAACCTCTCCTATCCTCAGGATCTTTTCCCTTCTTCCTTTAAATCCCACAAACTTCCCTCAAACCTTCCAAAAAAAGTCTCTCTAAACCTCTGAACGTCCTTAAAACCAAACCTTCTATGCTCCTATGGCTTTTTTTTCGCCACAATCGGCTTCCACTTCCGCATTGTTTGCAAAAAAAAATTGCAAATACGTTTCATTTTTCTCTTTTTTTTTTAGAACGATGACAATCGAAACGGAAAGAGAAGATTTAGTCGAAATTAAAAGCGGAATTATTCCAATTAAAAATGTTTGCAACTAATTGTAAGTAGAAGGAGATGATGGGATGAAATGGGACGGGAAGGGATGGAAAGCGGCGAATGCGTAATAATGCACGCCGGCAAAGAAAATAACGCGAGCGAATCGAGGAAATGAATGAATTTTTAATCAAGTTTTAAGTGGAGTGGTGCCTGATCTCTTTTTCTGCTTTGGTAGGCGGCAAACTCCGGTTGGCAAATGGGAGACGCTTTTTAAAGTTCCATTTTTACAGTTCGAATTAACTCGTTTTCAATTAACCTCTAATGATCGAGTTTATTCCATTATTAATTTGAATTGATTTCGTATCCTTTGCGATTTTTCATTTGGTCTTAATTTAAAATGGAACCTAACCAAACTTGAACCTAACTTCGCTATTCATAACCTCACTTATCCTAAGTTTATTAAAGGTAATCTTAACCTAACCACAGTAAACCTACCCTCTACCTAACCTCACTAAACGAAACCTCACCTAACCTCAATCTAATCTAACCTACCTTAACCTAACCTAACCTTACTTAACCGAACCTAACCTAACCCAACCTAATCTAACCTAATCTAACCTAACCTAACCTCAACCTAACCTTAACCTAACCTCAACGTATCCTAACTTCAACTTACCTCAACCTAACCTAATTTAACCTAACCTAACTTAAACTCACTAAACCTATGCGCTCTAAACCTAATCTTAGCAAACCTAACCTATCTTCAACCTACCTCAACCTAACCTAACTTCAACCTACCTCAACCTAGCCCAACCCAACCTAATCTAACTTAATCTAACTTAAATTCTCTAAACCTAACTTCACTAAACCTAATTTCAGTGACCCTACCTCACTAAACCTAACCTCACTTAGCCTAACCTGAGCCTAATCTCTACCTAACCTAACCTACAGGAAATTATGGCCCACAAAAAGAACATAAGTTAATCAAACATAATTTTAGCAAGAATTAAAATTTTGTGAGGAGGGTTACAAGAATATTGGCGGCAAAGGAAAATGAAATTGCCCCGGGAACATATTGCAACACGGATGGCAGGAGGCGGCGGGGGAGGTTGAGACGGGGTGCTGCCACGAGATGGCCGTTAGCAGTTATCGCCCCCGGAGCACTTCGCCGCCGACCAATTGGCAATTCTAATAAGTCGTTTTTTGTGCGCACGTCTATCTGCCCCCTAGGCCCTCTGCTGGAGGCGGCGGTGGAGGCGCGCTCCGCTTGACTGCCTTTCATGATTTTACGCTCATTCTTCGCGTCCGTCCAGCGCGCAGTAATAAAACTTAATGACGCGTTTTAATTAAAATCAACTAATTACGACGACATCGGGAGTCTACATTTTACGCCACCCGCGCACGTCGCCGCCGTCGCTGCCACCGCTGCCAGCGAGCGAAAAGTTTGCATCGTTAACGCTAATATTTTAGACGCGTTCGGATCATAAACGCGCCGTTTTTCACATTCGCTCCGGGAAAACCTTCTGCTCGTCGTCCCAAAGCGAGGTGGAAAACGGGGTTTATTTTGGAAAAACTACCCAAGGAAAACCAACCATTTGTGGAGTATCCTTCTTTTGTTTAATGTTTGCGAAGGTTATCATTGATTGGTTACTCCAGAGACATTTTTTGCTAACATTCTGTGGCAACTCGAACCGATTTCGGCATGTATTCTATCGAAATTATCAAAAAACTACATTTTGCAAAGAATCAGGCACCGTTAAGACTTGTGACTGATAAACGCACGGGCGCTGTATCGGCGCCGCTCGAGTTGCCACAGAAAATCAATCTAGTTACCTCTGCAAAAGAGTCAGAATCCGAATAGGCGAGGCTCAAGTATCAAAAATTAAATTTCTTATTAAATTTGATGTTCACACTCAAAAAAAAGGGGGAAAAAACGAACCTGTCCAGTATTGATGAATCCATGTCTCGCAGCCACACCATCAGCATCCCCATTAGGAATGTGCACAGCGAAATGATTCGAGTAAATCGGCTGAGGTCTTCCAATAGCACCCACGCGATTAATACTCGCAATACACACGACGCCGACGACGAGCATCGGCCCCAACCATCGCGCACTTTCAGACATCGTCGCAAATCAAGTCTAAATCGCCAGTCTGTTTTCACCGCGTAATTACTCGCTACCTCGCACTAAACTAACGCGCACTAAACGTACCCAAATCGTACGTGCCCAATCGCCTTTACTAGTTGCCTTGAGAGCTGATCGTAATCGTTAGAGATACACCGCGATATTGTTCCTCTTCCATGTGTTGTTGTATGAGCTGACTTGCTTTCTTGTTGACCTGCAATCATAAGAGAGAACAAATAAATTTAATAATAGGTCATTTACAATTTTATGTTAGTTAAGTACAAGAAAAACAATTTGTGGTACAAGTGTATTTGTAGTTTATTCAATTGTTTCTATGTACTCGTACATTTTTTATGAGATGGCAGAAATTTACACAATGATTTACATTAGAAAACGCAGTGTACTAGGAATTGTTATTGTCACGAACGCGAACGAAACAAAATTAAGCAGGGATTTTCCACTCACAAAATGAACTACAAAATGTGTCGGTTATACTTTTTAAAATTTAATAAAAATGGAACCTCTTAAGCTACCTTGAAAAACTATATAAATTTAGATTCGTATTGACATTAGCAATCAACCTGTGATAAAATCAGATTGTAAATAGACCTAATAAAAAGTTATTAGCATTTTTGTGTTTTTGCAATTTAATTTATATGGGATAATGAATTCGTCTTTCAATTTGCTATAAAACGATGTCAAATCAAGATAATGTCAACCTTTCTTAATTCTCATTTCAATATCATTAAATTATCATTGAATATTTAAAAATTAATTAAAAATAGTAATTCCTAAGCTAACTTGAATAACAATACAAATTTATATTCGTCTTTACATTAGCAATCAACTTGTGAAGAAATCAGCTGCTGAATAGGTCTGATAAAAAAGTTATTAACAATATTGTATTTTCGCAATGTAATTTATATGGGATAATGAATTCGTCTTTCAATATGCTATAAAACGATGTCAATTCAAGATAATGTCAACCTTTCTTAATGTTCATTTCAATATCATTAAATTATCATTGAATATTTAAAAAATAATTAAAAATAGTAATTCCTAAGCTAACTTGAATAACAATACAAATTTAGATTCGTCTTGACATTAGCAATCAACATATGAAGAAATCAGCTGCTGAATAGGTCTGATAAAAAAGTTATTAACATTATTGTATTTTCGCAATGTAATTTATATGGGATAATGAATTCGTCTTTCAATTTGCTTTAAAATAATGTAAATTCAAGATAATAATTGTCAACCTTTCTTAATATTCATTTTGATATCTTTAAATTATCATTGAATATTTAAAAATTAATTAAAAATAGTAATTCCTAAGCTAACTTCAATAGCAAGATAAATTTAGATTCGTCTTGATATTTGCAGTTAATATGTAAAGAAATCAGATGGTGAATAGGTCTGATAAAGAAGTTATTAACATTATTGTATTTTCGCAATGTAATTTATATGGGATAATGAATTCGTCTTTCAATTTGCTATAAAAGATCATGTCAATTCAAGATAATGATTGTCAACAAATTTAGATTCGTTTTGACATTAGCAATCAACCTGTAAAAAATCAAGCTGGGATAATACTTGATAAGAAAGTTATTAACATTTTTGTATAATCGCAATGTAATTTATATCGCATAATAGATTCATCTTTAAATTTACCAAAGAATGCTGACCACCCCAACTTTTTACTTTAAAAATTTCAAATACTAAATTGTAATATCATTTAATTCCCCTTAATCAATCTTAATAACAATAACAAAGTCTTAAAACTTTATATCACGTAACATCGTAGCGAAAGACAATTCATGAGCCGTGAAATAAAACATTCCGCCACTGGAATTACCATAATTCGGCCCTCGTTACATCTAACCTCGTCGTCGTCCTCGTCCACCTTGACTTCACCATTCCGACGATCTTACTGCCTTATTCCCACCGCCCCACACAACGAAAACAACTTCTCGTTCCACAAGGTCCTCCATCAATCACACAATCAATGGAAGCAAATCACAAACAAGTTTAAAACGTTTAATTAATAACAACAACCTTGGTTACATAACAAAAAACAAGAAACGATCCGCGAAAAAAAAGTGCACGAAAACGATGAGATCATCAATCAATCAAACTTTCTATAAACCAATCACAATCACAATCTCAATCACAATCACAATCTTGATCATGATCAGTAATCATCGAATCGAAATTTGAATATACGAAGTTCCAAGCGCTGGTTCGAAGCATTCAATTAATAACAGGCACCGTAAAAACGTCTTCCCAATAATAATGAAAATGTCGAGTGACCGCACAAAGCCATTAATTAATCACTGCCATTGCATTAGATGAGGGCGGTGAAAGGGAGGCCGAGTGGGGGAGGATGGTAGCGCAGATAATTATGCACGTAATCGAGGCAAAATCCGAAATTTAATCTCGGGCATGCATCCATTAGAAACGCCAGCAATTATTCGCACTTTTAATGCACTTACGAATAATGCACTTGCTAAATTTTCGTGCCTCGCTATGCGCATTTTAATAACAAGTATTAACTCAAATTTGCCACCACCAACGGTGCCTGCGGGTCGTTTTTCTTGCTAATATATCCATTATCTGCTCAGCTTTAGTCTGTGAGGGCTGTTTCCCCAGCTTTGCGGAGATTGTAAAGGGGTATGTAGGAGTATGAAGGCATATGAGGAGTATGAAGGTATATAAAGGGGTATGAAGTGCTGTAAAGGCGTTCAAAGGGGTATGAAGGCGTATAAAAGGGGGTATTAAATAGTATAAAGGGGTACAGAAGGGGGGCAGAACATGCATGTGCAGCTTAAAAGCTTTAAACTAAAACTGTCGCGAAAAAAGGCCCGAGGATAATTTATGTTAAGCGCTTTACGGACGCAAAACGTCGCCTATTTTGCGAGGGAACCCTTTACAGAACCTTTAGGTACACGGAGGTGGACATCCTTCTAAATTTGTAAATGCGAAACGGAAAAAAAGAGAGGGAAATTTGAACACGCTGTTGTAACAAGTCAACCCCAGTTGAGTGTGGGGAGGATATGCAAATTTTTGCGACGGTATTTTCGATGCGACATGGGACCGTCGCGTCGGTGGATGAGGATGTAAGGGTCATTCACAGAAAGCTTTTTTGCTGTTCTTTTTTTCGCATAAATTACGACAATCCCATTTTTTTAAAGAATTTGGTGTAGATGGCGTTTTTTTTGGTAGTGACATGTTTGGGTTAATGTTTTATAGATGGCGTTAATCTCGAAATGAGAAGACTTTACAAGGAAAAGATTATTGAAAATTGTTTTTGACGAAATGCCATAAAATGCTATGATGAAATGCCAGAGTTGTTTTAGACTTACTTCATCGATGGCACTAGAAACTTTTATGATAAAATCTACATTAAAGCATGTTTAAATACTCGATGGGGGAAAAATAAATTTCCTGATAAACTAATGAAGATATGAAAATTTTCCAGTTATGGAATTGAAGACCAAGAAATTCATTTTCGAATGAGAACATGCTTAATGTTATGAAACTTTAAATAAGATACATAAATAACATAAAAAATAAACTTTAAATTTTACAAATTTACGAAATTTGTTAAAATGCGTTTTGGAAAATGGCATTTTCAAGCCATACTAATAATGATAAGGAAATTCTCCCGGCGTGAAACGAAAGATGAAGAATTGTTTCATCGAATTATTGTACTCATGATTATGCGAAACTTCAAATAAGGGCACTACGGCTCTTCAAAATTCGCAAATTTGTGATTTTTTTATAAAGCGTCTTGAAAATAGGCATTTTCCAGCTAAATGTATAAAGTTAAGAGACTTCTTTAGACATGAACCAAAAGACGAAAAGTCGTTGTATAGAATAGGAAGATCACGATTTCTGTAAAACATCAAAGAACTGTACTACGCCTTCCCAAAATTGAGATATATTTGAAATTTGCTTGAACATGTTTTGGAAAAAAATATTTTCCGGGTAAACTAATAAAGTTAGAAAGATTCTCTAAACGGGGAATAAAAGACGAAGAGTTGTTATATCGAAGAAAATTATCCCAAATTTCGCAAAACTTCAAATAGGTACACGGAGACTCTTTAAAAACGTGAAATTTAATATATTCTTTGAAAAGTTCTTATATCCGTTATTTTTGAAGAACCGTGGAGCCCATATTTCAAATTTTACAGAATTAGGGATGATCTTATTTGATGTAACATTTCATCTTTCGTTTAACGTTGAGTAAATTTTCTTCTCTTCATTAGTTTCACCGGAAACTGGCTTTTTTCGAACTTCGTTTTTGAAAATTTCGAAAATGTCATTTTTGAATAGCCACTGTGTCCTTATTTGACATTTGACCGAATTAGGGATTATTCTAGGCAATGCAAAAATTCTTCTTCTATCGTTTCATGTTGAGAGAATATTTTTATCTTTAATAGTTTAGCCGGAATACGCTGTTTTCACAAACGTGTTTGGGTGATTTGGATGTGATATTATCAGACGACTTTTCTTTCAAGTGTAGTCGTTTTAAAATAGCCCTAATTTTTGAATTATTAATATTATATATATGTTCGGGGAAATGCTTCGTAAATTGTTGATTAAACATCCAGGATTTACGTAAGTCACTGTATGTTATATAATTTGCGAACTTATTACATAAATTTAAAACTCGCAAATCCCAGTATCCTCATCCTTCGTGCAAGCTCTGTTGCCGCCTCCGCAGTCCCTTTTTCTCAAAATTACAAGTATTCGCTGCGTTATTTAATTCCCCATGTATGTTGAGCAACCACCCCCTTCCACCCCTTTCCAACCGAAAGGAAATATAACGTTTTGTGTCTGTGCTTTTCCGTTTTCCTGTTTCCCTAGTGAAAATTTAACGAAATACCTCGTGTTTTTGTTTTTGATCTGAATATATTGTATGCGCTATGTTAGATTCGGTTAGGTTAAGTTATGGATTGGGGAGGATTATGCTGGATCATGTTGGTTAACTTAGTAGGTGACAGGAGTCACGGATTTGACTTTCCGAATTAGCATCGAATATAATTGGTTTCTAGTCTCATACAACGCTTACACCAAATTTTTCTTAAGGAGAAATATACACAAAAGAGGTTCTGAAAAAAATGGTTTTCAATTCTTTGCTTTTCTTATAATATAATTTCCTGGCTTTTCTCTTGTGCAAATTTAAACAAATACCCCCAGTTATCACAGCCTATTTTCGCCAGTTTTCCAAAATTATCTAATTAACTCAACGAACACACTGATCTAATTAACTCAACGAACACACTGTATGTCTCTAAGACCATGATTTAGTCAACCCCAAATTTAGTCACGCCCATAATCAGACTCATCCGAAAATCCTTTCGTCATATTTATTGAGAAAACACGACTATCGTCCTCTGAACGTTGTATACGTTTGGGTTGGCGATGTTAGAGCTGCCTGTAGGGACGGCTGTGGTCCACAGCTCAGACACAACTCTTGCCCCTACGGATGCCGCCACCGCGCCGCCGCCCCCAAACTCTCGCGTGCGATTGCGTTATCAGTGCGGTAGCCGTGGAAGCAACGCAAGCATAAATCAGTCGCGCCAACGCTAACTTATTTCGCTCGGCTAAACGACCTGCTCATAAATAATCTTCGTAATTTGCCTCGTGGACGATGCTCGAACGTGCCCATTTGATGATGCGTAAAAATTGCCCCGGCTAGCATCACTTCGATATCGCTCACATATCGCCATTTATCCGCCGCAAACTTTGGGATGTATTGAGTGCTGAATATGAATCACTTTTTCGGAAAAGTCTTAATTTAAACACATTTATTTTAAAGATTTTCTTTCAGCTCTGCAAAATTGCTAAATTTAGGAAATTATCAAAAACGGGTTATAGAAAAATGTATTTTCCTGTTAAACTAACAAAGATAAGACAATACGGTCTGAGCGAAACGAAAGACGAGGAGTTGTTGCATTGAATAAGGTCATTCGCAATTTAGTGAAACTTCAAATAAGGGCTCTGTGGTTATTCAAAGTTAACAATTTTATGAAATTTCAAAAACACGTTTTGAACAAAATGCAATTTCCGGCTATAAAAATAAAGATAAAAAATACACTCAACGTGAAGAGAAAGACGAAGACTTGTTGCATTGAATATGATCATTCATAATTCAGTGAAACTTTAAATAAGGACTCTGTGGCTCATCAAAGTTGACAAAATTACGACATTTTCAGCAAATCGTTTTGCGAATAGGCATTTTCCGGCTTAACTGACAAACGTAAGAAAAACTTCTCACCGCCAAACAAAACAGATTATGTTCTGCATTAAACAAGATCATCTCTAATTCTTTGGAATCTCAAATAAGAAAACTGAGGCCCTTCAAAATTGTCAAATTTACGAAATTTTCAAAAATTCGTTTTGCAAAAAGGCAGAACAAAGTTATCCATAGTTCTGTAAAACATCAAATAAGGGCACTGCGGCCCTTTAAAATTGTCAAATTTACGAAATTTTAATAACGAGTTTTGGAAAAAGCCATTTTCCAGTCAAACTAATAATGATCAGAAAATTCTCTCAATTTCCATGAGAAGCCGAAGAGTAGCTGCATTCAATATGATCATCGCTAATTTTGAGAAACTTCAAATAAGGGCACTGAGTCTCTTCAAAATTAACGAAACATAAAATTTTCAAAACGAGGCCCACCTGGGCAGCCTAATGGTAGCGTCTCGGTGTATGACGTAGGAGTACGGGGTTCGATTCCCCGACGTGGAAAATCCACCGGATGAATATTATTCACCCACAACTTATCTCAAACACTTACAATACTAAACATTCAACACTCAACATTCGACTTTACATTCAACACTCAACATTCAACATACAATAACTTCACTACAGAAACACATCAAAAATTGTAAACACACAAAAATATATGTACAAACACGGCGGAAAAACCTCAAAATCTGCTCAAAAAGAGCATTTGGAAAAGCGATTTTCCGGGTAAACTAAAAAAGATAAGAAAATTTTCTCAATGTGAAACGAGAGACGAAGAGCTTTTGCATCGAACAAGATCATCCCTTATTCCGCGAAACTTCAAAGAAAGACACAGCGCCTCTTCAAAGTTACCAAACTTGCGAAACTCTCAAAACCGCGGACGCTAAATACGCGTATATGATTTCACTAATTTAAATACTCAAAAATTTAAACATATAAATCTTTCTATATGAACACAGTTCAAAGATAAGTAGCTTGAGAATAATATCAGAAACAGCAAAAGCGTTTTAAAGCGTTAAGTATGGTCCAGGGCATTTCTGGAAGGAATGAACCCTTAAGGCACGAAACTGTCTGCTCTCAGGAAGAGGAAAAGCAAATAACAGTGAAAATGTGCGAGGAATACAAATGTCAATGTCGTCTTTCTACGTCTAAAAGTAGTAAAAACCATTTTATTTACTTCCAATTTTCTAATTTTACAATTTTACGAATATTTTCATGTTAAAGTAATTACAACACTATCGTACCTTAAAAATTATCTCATTAGATATAATCTGAGAAAAGAAGGTAAAATGAAAGGAAAATATGGAGAGATTTGGAAGACCCTGTATGATTGTAATACTGAAGTATCCCGAATTTAGTGAGTTTTGGCATTCGACGCGTGCGAGCGTCCCGACGTCGATGGAAGTGATAATTCGATTTCGCTCCTTTCGTTCCTTTAAAAATCTCGAGCGCTCGCGATTTTCCCCATTTTCCGATTTTGATTTCACGATTTTTTTTCTTCATCCGAAAATAAAACTTCTCCCAGAGTCAGCCCAGTCAGGCCGTGACATGAATATCTTTGCTATTGACATAGAGTTTTCCTCTTAATTTTTTCGATATTTTTAACTAAAGTTTGGGAGTGGGGAAATTTTTTAATTTCATCTTGGGCTTATTTCCGGTGGAGGCTGTGAGGAGCAGCAGAAGGAGAAGTTCAAAGGTGGAGTACAATTTTAATATATTCAGGAATTAAATATTAGGCCCCTGTACTCGATTTTATACAACTTAACAGGTTATGGGCCCCATACTAAACATACCAATGAACTTAACCGAATCTAAAGCTACTTAACTTCACATTATACCAGTGATAAAATTAAATAAAAAAACCCAGAGAATTTCTTCTTAATTTCATCTCGGGCTCACCTCCGGTGGAAGCGGAAGGAAGAGGTCAAAACCGGAAGTGGCGTTACCTCCTGATCTCATTTTGTCTCTGCGTTCGTCTCTCTCTCTCTCTCTCTCTGTCTCTCTCAGTTGTGAGTGTGCTCACGACTTGCTTTGCAAACAGGAAGAAATCAATATATCACCAACCGCATTGCACAATGTGCAGGATAATAGAATAATTACTCACCATCCGGTTTCGCGTACAGCCGGAAAACGCCCGTAAAACGCCAAGCACCTAAAAAAAGTACCGTCGACGCGACGAGGAGTATAACTTGATAAAACTTTACTTCCGGGTTTTAAGACGCGTTTAGGATCGCCGCCAACGACGCCGACGTCCTGAGAAGAGCATACCACTGGCCTCATCAATATGTCGACATGTGCATGTGAGGCGTAGGAGGAGGTGGAGGATGGTGTGTTTATGCGGTTGCACTTCCTCCTCGAGTGATAAGCGTGGTCTTGTGGCTGTTGGTAAGGGGTTTTCGGGGAAGATTGAAGGAGGATGGGAAAAGGATAGTAAAAAGACGAGTGCATCACGTGAAGGATGGTGGAATAGAAGCGAAGACGAGGCGCTGTCGTGGTTTTCATGGCTGGTGTGCGGAAGTGGTGCACATTTGGCCTTCAGGAAGTTTGCGAGTGACGTGGATAGACGGCGGCGGCGACGGGGGCGGCAATGGCCGAAATGGCAGTGCAAATGGCGGACGTTATTGGACATCGCTGTCAATCAGCGTCGACGCTTTCGACGCCTGCGGCATGCCACCGCCTCCTGCGGTTTGAATGACGTTTACAATCGGATCTACCTTCGTCTTTTCTTTGGCTACCTAATATTTTAAGGTTTTAAAGTTTCAGATTTAAGAAATTATGGATAAATTACACACATTAAAAATTCTTTATTCTTGGTCCAAAATGTTTCATTTCCTGCCCCATATCTCTCAATGTTTGGGTCCATATCGGCTGGCCCATAACCTATTAAGAGGTTTAAATTACTTTGTACTATACCATGCGATAGTATACACTACAAAATAATACTTCGAAATATCAGGCGCCCTTCCACATGCCTTAATAACGGCCAGAACATGCGGTCCATAACCTGTTAAGTGTTTTACATTATTATGTACTACTAGGCGACTCCAGTTTCCTCATGCCCTAATACAAAAAAAAAACACAAACTAAAATCCTCGCCTTGCGGAGTTTCATTAATTACTCGTTATTTCGGCTAATACCATATAGCCCATAACCTATTACATGTTTTAGATTACTCTGTACTACACTAAGCGCTTTTAAAGCATCTAAAGCCCTTCCTCATCACTTAATAATACCAAAAACTTCAAACTTCGATAAATAGGTGCCAACAAAAAATATGTTCCTATAATTGAAGCTATAGAGTATCTCCTTGATTCCCCAGTATTTAAAATCCTGTCAAATTGAGGCAAGATGACCAAATCGTATTTATTTGTGTCTTCCACCCATAATTTTCGATTTCCATTACGGGTTCTAGTCCTCTTCTGTTCCCTTCCGCTCCTTTCTGTCCCTATCAGCCTCTTGCAATGTATCTCCGACTGGCTTTATATCCTTTATTTTATACATTACATTTATGTCCTTGTGCGGACGAGACAGTCTTGCACTGTCAGGCTGTGGGATTGCACGTAATACGGATGAACGCGACGGCGTAAAAATGTGTCGCCCTGCCACTTTTATTTCCTCGTTTTCGGGGAGCGCGTTTCAATTCTCATTCTCTGCGAAACCACCATCTCCCCCATCGCCTCCACCATCTCCACCGGCGCCTCCACCATCATCTCTAAACCTATCCGAAAACCAACCCTGAAAAAACGTGCGGAATCATAGATGGATTTACGGATATGAATCCCGAAAATATTTTTTCGCGATATTGTTTATCGCTTTACGCTATCCCAACCCTATGCCCGCTTTTCCCATCTTCCTATATATACTTCTTTGTTTTCGGGGCTGAACGTATGGTAATCAAAGACGGATTGTCCTGTCAAATTGGACAGTTTGGATCTGTTTGGATCGCAGAACCGAAAATTGTTTTCGCTAATCCACGTCAGTCGCATGTAATTCAAACAAAAATAACGCAACTTTGCGGTCGAGTGGAAATTATGGCATTGTATTTCGGGAGGGAAAATATAGCTTTGTTTGAGCAGGACGTCGGCGCTGGCCTTCGGGCGCCCAAGGCGTGCTTGTTTCACTAAGTTTAGTCATGTTTGTACTGGCGTAGCCCTCCGTCTTACAAGCA
Source organism: Mimaenictus wilsoni (assembly GCA_027575185.1). NCBI lineage: Eukaryota > Metazoa > Arthropoda > Insecta > Coleoptera > Staphylinidae > Mimaenictus > Mimaenictus wilsoni. The sequence continues at coordinate 30,970 of JAODAC010013216.1, read as the reverse complement.
TTCGCATGCAATCATATTCGCGGCAACGTTGACTGATGTTTACCATCTTGAGGAGGAGGAGAGGAGGTGGAGGAGAAAGGCGGTAGAGGAATGGCAAGGGCCCACACCCTTCATTTCACAGGACGGAGGAGGAGGCAGCCATCTTGATTTTGATTTCAGTGTCTTGTCTATTTGTTTGGTCGCTAGTCTTGGGGCTGTTTGTATGCATGAGTAAATAGAAGTTTGCTTTGTATCCTTGGAATAATGAAATATTATTTCCCGAGACTGTACAAAAAGTCGAAGAGTAAAGTTGAAAGACTATAATTTCCGGAATATGAAAAGGAATATCCGAATTTGCCTAAAATACCCCTACAATGAGTTTTTGTTTCGTATTATACTTAAAGTCTTAATATCGGGGCCCATAACTTGTGGCCCATAACCTATTACATGAATAATACCAGAGAATAAATGTATACGTGTAAATCACCCAATGATTCTCAAGTTTAAAAAAATTACACATTTTACCATTTTTAATTACTAGTTTACCAAACAAAAATCCTAAATCCTAAATGTAAACTTGATTTATTAATGCATTTACTTAATAAATAATAAATAGCCGTAGCTATGTCGGAACGTTGTTTTTCACAAACTATACTTAAATAGTCAAAATCTGGGCCCATAACCTGTTAAGAGGATTGCCTTACTCTGCTCTATACTACACTACATGATACTTCATGTGGCCCATAACCTGTTACATGAATAATACCAGAGAATGAATGTATACTTGTAAATCACCAATTGATTCTCAAGTTTTTACAAAAAAAAACATTTAACCATTTGTAATTACTAGTTTACAATAACAAAAAAATCCTAAATCCTAAATGTAAACTTGATTTATAATTCATTTACTTAATATAAATAGCCGTAGCCATGTCTGAACGTTGTTTTGAACAAACTATACGTAAATAATCAAAATCTGGGCCCATAACCTTTTAAGAGGATTCCCTTACTCTGTACTATACTTCACTATACGATACTTCAAAACTCGTGTTGAGCACAAAATAATCAGGCGCTCTTTCTCAAGCCTTAAATAAACCAAATCATAGAACATAAACAAATTGGTATCAACAAATACAACAAAAACATGAAAATGCCTTCCTATCATTAAAGATATTTCATGTTCCACAGGACGGTATCGATAATATGGGTTTCTGCAAAGAAGGAGAGTTTGATATTATATTTAAATACCCAATATCGACGTACATAATCTGCGGTCCATAACCTGTTAAGCAGATTTCCCTTTTAAATCTATGTAATTTAAAAAACAGCTAAACATAAAGAGCGACAACCGTTTCTACGCGTTGAAAACATGCAAATAATCAAAAACCACCCTCACCAAGGCCCTCAACGGACTCATAATTCATAAGTATATTCCAGTGATAAGCTCGATCGCATTCCGCCTGCCTCCCTTCCCTCTCAACCTTTTCAAAGATAAGCCCTGCGTGTGGGCGCGTGAAGAACGAGCAATTAGCTCGGACACAACCCTGCACACACTCTCTCTCTCACTTTTACAACGCTAATGAAATAATGAAATAAATAATCGCAGCCTGCACACGCCGTGGGATTTCACTTAATCGCCGTGTCCGCGGCACGTTCCACTTCAATTTATGCGTGACGTTTTATGAATTGCCCAGTTAAACACGCTTGGATTTAACTCCTTTACGAGGGGTGCGCAAGTTTTTGTCACTGATATTGGTACTAGCAGGACCAGGTTATGCCAAAGGTCGGGAGTAAATTACGCAAAATAAGTAGATATCTTCAATTTGGGATAACGAAAACGGAAACGGGAATTTATGTGTATGTAAATTATTATTGCATATTCGAAGAGGAAGAGTATGACACTTTTGTGGGTTTATTTAAATTATGCTTGGATTTGTCGTATTTTATTTGAGATTAGATCATTTAAATTGAAAATTATAAATGTCTCACCTTTACTAAAGTCCAATAAGTACAAAGTGAAACGAAAAACAATGGAGAACGGAATAAGAACGGAATGTCTATGACTATTATGCCAAAGCGGTTGTTCTTTAATTATACTGTAATACTGGGGTCCATAACCTGTTAGGAGATTTTGAATCATGTTTATATATTGTATATAACTAACTACTATTCCTCTTTCTCGAAACAGGCCCATCATTATATTGCTTAAGAATTGAGGAACCATAACCTGTTAAAAGGGCTTTAGATCATTATCATATATTCATAATTTTTAATTTGTTTGTATAATTTGTGTCGGAAAATTAATATTTCTAGCAGGGGCCACAAAACTATCATATTATAATATGGCTTGAGAGCTGGGGGTCCATAACCTGTTAAGTTTTTAGCCATGTTCTATTTACCAAATACACGCAATAAAACAAGTTTTACGAACCTAGAACATAACCCATAGACATAACCACAAAACGAAGACCAAACTTTCCACATCCTACCGGGAGGTCTAGGCGGTGGTTCCTCCCTTAGGAAACGCAATATCGCAATGTGTCTCCCAGGGCGGCGGCCGTGTAATTGGATAAAAAGACGGCGGGTGCACGCCAGCGACAAAAGAAAGCAACGACAGTATATTAATGGCACGTGACGCGGAGACCACGAAAGCATACGACGGCGGCAAGTTCGGTGGCCACTCTAATTGCGTTTCTGCAACGTACACGCGTGCCAACCGCCCCTCGAACCAGCCATCTCTTTCCCCACCGGCACGTCCATCGAGCATGCTTAACGTGATGTCCAGACGTTCGTAGGTCGCCATATTAGTGCCTTTGTTTCGTCCTGTGGTTCCAGTGAGATAACCACACGGTTAGTAGCGGGGGTGGGGGTGGCTTCAGTTGCTTGGGCTGGGGAAGCTAGGAGATGAGCGTCAAGTGTATCTGGTAAATGTCCCAGGGTCGAGTGTGTAAGTGTCGTGGCGTGCGGTTGAGAATGGTGGTCGCTTGCTCCTCGCGTCGGTTTGTGTGTTCGCAGCGGGGGCGGCTGGAATTGCGGGTGGTCTTGCAGAGGGAGGGGGGGGGCGGTCACACATGAAGTGCCAAAGCTAACCAACTTGAACGTAACGACGCATTCGCTCTCCTCAACTGCATAAACTTAATTTACTATTTTTTGTTAGCGTATACAGGGTATCCTTACGCTCTACAAACTTATGAATATTGAATACTGAAACTTCTATTTGCTTGTACCCTAATTAGAATACTTAAGTAAATTTTGTATGTTATGAAAGATATACTCAATGTGTAAGAGAATAAAGTTTTTGCAAAATGAAGTTCGTTTCAGGCGACTAGTTATTTCAATATTTATAGAAACCTAGAAAGTTGTTTAGGTATTACATTATTATAAACATTGAGTTTAATAGTCGATTTGTGGCACATGTAATCAAATAATTTTCTTAAGTCTAGCATAGTTTTGTAGGGAATTTAATACTCTTCAGAATGATTGTACATTTAAAAGAGTATCTCATTTTATAATAGAAAATTTGGAGGCGAAACTTTACAATTTGAAAAAAAGGACAATTTACACGATTGTCGAGTTTATTCAATAAATATCTAAGGTTCTAATTATTAGAGAAAAAAATATATACTATGATATGAAAGAAAATTTCATCGTCTACCAGACCGTCTTATTTATATTTATATATATATTTAGGTTGCACAACCAAGAGCGTTTTAATAGTCGCTAGGATATTCGTCAGGGAAAAAAACATAAACTAAACTTTGAATGTGTAGCTTTTATGTGAATTTACTGCAAATATATTTAAGTTATCTTATTGCATTTAGAATGATTTTAAAGGGAATTTAATACTCTTTAAATTAACGGACAGTGTAAACGTATATCTTATTTTATAAGAAGATATTTTGAGACGAAAGAACTTTGAAATTTGAAATAATTATACAAGTTAACAGGATTGTGGATTTTATTCATCTAATTGCTAACGTTTTAATTACAAGAGAAATGTAAATATACCATCATATAAAAGAGAATGTCTTCCTCTACAAGACCGTGTTATTTATATTTGCAGAACAATTTGGATAACATAATCTAGAGCGTTTTAAAACTTACTTACATATTCAGTGAAAACATCTTTGAAATTTATTTTTGACTTTAAAGCCAAATTTTGCACAAATATATTTAACTAACCTCAATTAATCTAACATTACTTTGAAGAGAATTTAATATTCTTCAATATGTTCCTTCCTCCATACATATCAAAGCTGTACTAACGAAGTTATAACCTATTAACTCGAAAATTGCAAAATTCCTTTCGATAGTTAAAAGTTTGAATTTTTTAAGTGATAGAAATAAAGTATTAGAATGAGAAAGGGACAAATATCTATCTAAAATCTACCCCAATGATTATCCTCCTAAATCCCACGAAAACCTATTTTAGTAGAAATATTAAACTCAAAATTATTTCAAAAAATACGTTCATTGCGTTTTCTTCTTGAAGAATAAAGCATAATTTTCTATATTATTGTTGATGAAGGAACGCGCTATCTAATTTTATCCCAGCGAGTACGACATAATTTGGATTCGTGCCGGGGGCACAAGGATGGCGTGTCGGGAGCGCCCTGCCATCCTGCCTGGCAGTGGCGGGTGGCCTCGACTCCCACCCACCGCGCTTCCTGCGGGATATAATTAGCTCCGGCATCTCTACGCCACTCTACGCTCCCGACAAGACGACGGGATGTGTCTTACATGTTTCACCCCGTCTCCGGCTGCCACCACCGGAACCGTTCGAGGACCTTCCGCACGTCCGACTCCATTTCAGTGGCTGCTTACTTCCAACCTACATATGTATGTGTTGATTACTGTAGATATACACTATGTTCAATAATTAGCTGAAGAAATCTTCAGCTTCTCTTATAAATTTAAGCTTGTGACTCAAATTTGTGAGGGGCAGGTTTTATTGTGAAGAAACCTTCTGCTGAGAATGCTCTTTTCCAGTAGAATGAACTGCAGGATGTAGGAAAATATAAGAATCGGAGTGCTGCTCAGAAATTTACAGAAAAAAGTAATTAAAAAAATAAATTGCTGTAAATTATGAATAACAGGAGAATAATTAAGATATGAATAACCAGATGAAATTTTGTATAGTTGGAAAATATGTAAAACGTGTTAATATAATTTTTTAATCTCATCTCTTTGATTTCTGGATACTGCTGGAAAAAACCTTATTAGATGTTTTTAATTGTTTTATACACTATATCATCATTTGTAATTTTTTAATTTAGCTCATCATTTGTAATTTAGCATTACACAAAAACTTGGTTAATGCTATAATTAATCAAAAACTTAAAATTTAAAGTAAAAATCATAACATTCCATGTATTAAAAATTTGATGAATAAAATTATTGAAAAGTTGCTGTTTTAAACGTAAATTACTCCACTTCAAAGACAACTATAAAAGTAAGAGTAACTTATTTTGAAAGGCAATTTCAGGGACAATAAAAGGATGCGTTTCCAAAATTGTAACATTAAAGATTATACAAGTTGTAGACGTTTTTGTAAAAAAATCAAAAATTCATTTTTGTAATGATGAAGGACGAAAGAGAGAACGTCTTTGAAGGTCATTTTCCTACACCCACAAACAAGCTATGAAACGATGTTTAGGATCAGCGGATAGACAATTTCATTGTCTATCAAATATTGTAATATTCAATATTGTATCTGTATTACCAAAAAAAATACAGCATATTTAATATCATTCATAGAAATTAAATTTTAGATTTTTTATATTTAATTAAACGACTTTTGATGTTCATTTTGCTAAAGTAATTTAGAAGTTAGATAAGATACATTGATATCATATGAAAGATAATTTCAATAGCTATCAAATTGTGTATCGTATAATTCTGCATATCTAACAGAAAAGGAGATATCATACATAAAAGAAAAGTCTACCAAATATTGACGAATTTTATAAATTCTAGAAGAAGTCAGACTTTTCTCTTCATTTTCCTCGATGATTTCTTATGATAAATTAGAAAGTTTAGCATACAGGGAAAGATACTTTCAATATCTACTTAATGATACATTGATTGAAACTGTACGTGTAATAGAAAAGGAGCTACAGCTCATTAAACATAATTATGTAATTTTGAAAATTTTATGAATTACAAAAAAATTACAATTTTGTTGTTCATTTTTAAAGAGAGCATTATGAGTTAATTACGGGTGTTTAACATCATAAGAAAGAAAATTTCATTGTCCTTCTAATGGTATATTACATGTAACAGTTTCTCAAATAGAAAAAAACTCCACAGCTCATTAAACAAATTAGTACAAAATTTTATAATTTCATGAATTACAGAAAAAGGCTGACTTTCTTATTAATTTTCTAAGATAACCATTGAAGCCAGTTTAAATAATTAAAGGATCATCAGAGAGATAATTTAAAGGTCTATCAAATGTCGCTTAATTCACCGTTGTATCTCTAATAGAATATGATTTACAGCATTTATAAACTGGAGTTTTTGAACTGAAGACTAGAAAATCAAAACTTAAAATTAAGAAGTCAGCAATACTATAAATAAATCGCCCTTAAACACCACTTTATTACCCTACAAAAACCATCTTCAACCCTAGAAACCTTAGATATTTATCAAAATCTGCTCCCAATCCTAAATCAATGCATATGACATTTCCAAACTGCTTTCGCAGCGGAAATACGTGGCTAAATCCCCTGCATAATCAAAAAGTCCACAATACAAAGCCATCAAATGCGGCATTTGTCAGGTATTATAATTTATATTTTATTGATTTGGATGTGCACACGCACGCTCGCAAACAGGGCTAAATCATTTCGATATGGGGAGGTTTGGTGGGGCACCGGCGAACAGGGAAATAAATTAGGAATAAAACGCCGCACGTAAAATTGTCAATTAACGTCGCAAACAACGGATGTAAATTTTAATTTCGCCGCGTTAATCTCGCGCGTTAATTAAACGCAAAAAGCAGGGCAAAAGGGGATCCGTGACGCGTGACCCGGCAAGTGATACGAAAATAATGTAAAATAATTCGCTTTTTGTTGCAAATGCAACGCGCAACATCCGAGCACAGCAATGCGAATGTAATTGAAATTTCAGCTCATATAATTTAAATTCGAATACAATTGATATGTCAAAAAAAAAGGAAATTGGATGGTTTAAAGTGAAAAATTATTTATTATTAAATATTTAAAACTTGGTATTTCAATCGCAAAAAACGAATTGAATTTTTATAACTTTAATAGAACTTTAATAAAACGCCATCTAACGGCTAACAGTGAAATCGTTTTCCATACAGCGTCATCCAGCGGAGGACGTTTGAATCATTCTTCAATATTTCACACAACCGTCTGCCCGCTCTGCATGTGTCTTAACAACCATGTTTCGAAATTCTCACGACGGCATCTAGCGGAAAACCTCAGAATCACTAGTGAGAACATTACCAAGAAATGGTAGGAGTGGGGATGGCCGCTGAACTAGTCAGTTTACTCTACCATGTTTTTTATTGAAAAAAACTTGTAAAAATTCTTCCAAAAACGGATTAACATCACTCTATAAACTATTGATTACGTTCGTAGACATTAAAACAGATTTAAATTTATAAAACTTAAATTTCGCAAGTAAAAAATGGCGCATAAATAAGATAATTACAGGAAAGACAAACCAAGCAACAAGTCCAGAGAAACACATCAATTTCTCATTAATTGGGACCGGTTGCACTCAGACATCCTCTCTTCTTTCCTCATCTCTCCTCGTTTACCCCTCGTGCAAGCAAGAGCTGAGCTGAGGATAGTAATTAATTTTCAGGAAAGCAGCAAACAGCATCCCGTGTCCGTGGTCCCTGTTCCCTTTGCTCTCCTCGTCACATACACATCTGTCCACTTTTCTATCAAGTAATTGCGTCCTTCCGGTTTGATGCTGCCTTATTATTTGCCATCTACTGCCTCTGCTACAACGGCTGCTGCTCCTGCTGTCGAATAAATGTTTAGATTGCAATAATAGTATGCGCTGTACTGCCAGCAGGACGTGTTGCGTTTGTATGACTGCAGCAGGCTACGAGCTTCATCTAGTGAAGCGATTGCCACCTGTTATTAATTCCGACGTTAATTTCATTGCTGGTGCGGGGAAAAGGTACACAGGCCCTGGGGAGTTAAGGGATGTTTATGGGATCCTTTAGGTCGTTTTACTGATGAGAGAGCAGTGTGTTGAGGGGGGGGGGCGAAAGGATAGTGAGGAATGAGGTACATTTATGATGGATGATATATGTAGTTCGTGTAATTCGACAGGATCTGGACATACTTGTATACTTGTTGAATATGATAGAATTTGATTAAATTAAATATAACCTAAGGAGATATCTATTAAAGTCATGATCTTTGGACCTAATTTAATCTTGTTCACGTTCACTGGAAACTGTATAACCCAGTGAAGTTTAATTTCGTTTAACATAATCCAGAATATTCATGTGTTATATTGTATATTTTAGAACTAGCAAGACTTTGCTGTTGGATTTTCACCACAATTTATTAAAGAAAGATAAGAAAGTTTGGTATCTCAAGAAAGCAAATTTTAACATTTATCATATGGTGTTAGACTTGAAGCTGTATTTATATTAGAAGAAGAGCTACGACTCGTTAAATAAAACTTTGCAAAGCTGATTGATTTTTTTGGTTTTTTAAAATCAAGACTTTGAGGTTAATTTTCCTTCATTACTGATGAAACTAGATAATTCAGTTTGGTAATATCTGAGAGATAATTTCAATACCTATTAAATGATATGTTACTTGCAGTAATATATCTTGTAGAACATGAATTACAGCTCATTAGATAAAATTCGACAACCTGTTTATTTCTGTCTTCTGATTAATAAGAAATCAAGACTTTGATGCTCACTCCTTGATTACTCTTTAAACTAGACAATGAAGTATGGCATCATTCGAAAGATAATTTCTAGACAATCTCTAAAAAATGGTATGCCACTAGAAGCTGTATCTTAAATGGAAAAAAAGTTACAGCTCGTTAAATAAAATTCTAGAAAATTTATTCATTTCTGTTAATTTATATAGAAATCAAGACTTTGATGTTCACATACCTTGATAACTCTTAAAACTAGATAATGCAGTATGGCACCATACGATAATTTCAATCTCTAAAAAATGGTATGCCACCAGAAGCTATATCTCAAATAGAAAAAGGTACAGCTTTTTAAACAAAATTTATTCATTTCTGTTAATTGATATAGAAAGCAAAACTTTGATGTTCATTTTGTTAGATAACTCATTATACCATACAATGAAGTTTGGCTACAAATGAAAGATAATTTCAATATCTATAAAATAGTATATCATTTATAGTTATACCTTTAATGGAAGAAGAACAATAGCTCATAAAATAAAGTACTAAAATTAAGGTATTTCATTTTTTTTCCATTTCGTCAAATATCAAGTTTCTTACATATCTTGTGGATCACGTAATCGAAAATTTCTGGTCTAGCAAAGCGTGTCCAATAATACACAACTGCTCCAGAAACATGTCTAGACTTCAACACAATATTAAGTAATATTATCTTTTTCTTTCTGTACAAACCGAGTAAAAATAAAACTAGAAGGTCTAAACGTTACATATCGATGCTTTTCTGATAAAATTTAGTGAAATATGAGTCATTACATGTTTTATCAATTGAAACAACTGATAAAACAAAAAATGGATAAAAACTTTGATAAACTAAGTATCCAAACGACCATTTAACTTATCAGATCACATTTTAGTAAGCCCAAAACATCCAAAAACGTTTCTATAACTAGATTATTGAATACCTATACGCGAATATATCAACACTATCAACACAACAGGAAACGATAGATACCAAAATGTGTTTATACATTTGCACCCGACTATATTATACGTTCTACATTTTATACTCCCTTTTTTCCGGTCTGTTAATCTATTTCATCAAACCGCCAAATTTATGACTTCCTCTTTCCTCTCCGCCTCTCGTTCTACTCGTTTATCCAAAGCGTCGATACACACTATTTTCACATCGGAGATGATATCATTTAATGCTTTGTTAATGTTTTTGAAAATTACCCGAATTTTCGCGAGTTTTTCGCCATAATTCACACGCAAAATAAACAAAGATAAATCCGCCGTTTCGGCAATTGTTTTCAGCAAAGCATGTGGTCTTTTGGGCTTCCTGCTTCACTGATTGTGAGAGCTACACTGTGTTGTGTGTCTATTTTTTTATTTCGGGAGGTTGCGCGGGCACTTTACGTCCGGCCTCCGCGATTCGCCCATCGGCACTTCCTGCCGCCCGTCGCCAGCCGCCAGGAGCCAGCGGTTGGTTGACTGCGGTGGCATTTCGACGATTTGCGACTACATTCGCCGGGCGGAGGCGAGGCGGCAGCCGCAACACCAGCCTTGGCCACCCGCTGCTTTATGACAATTGGTAAATATCTGATGACGTTTTGATAACCGTGATTTATTGCTCGCCCCGTTTCATTCGCTTTTTTTTTCTCTCGAGGTTTCAGTTCGTTTTACGGGTGGTGCTTTCTCGAATGCATATGTGCGAAATGTGTGAAGTTTAATTTATATTTGATGTATTTTTTGGGGTAGTAGGGAGGGTCCCTTCCCTTCCCAACGTATGTGGAAATGGTAGAAATTTTACTTTCTCTTTTTTGTTACAAATTTATGGTTTTTTATTCAATTATACGAAATTATACGGAAGTTAAATATACGACAGTTCCTCCCTTAACTTACCAGGTCCTTTACAGTTTTTGCCAGGCCACATTCATTTTTGGAAATAGATACAATCCAAAGCTAATGTATTGAAGAATATTCCCTGAAAATTTCAAGTCGATAACTGCAGTATTTACGAAGTTATGCCTCATTAAAATGTATAGTTTTCACATGTTTAATTTTAAACATTTTCTCTCAGCATCGGTTTTCGACTTTGTATAGACGATTGAGGAAATACTACTGGACCGATTTGACTGACTAATAGCTCATTTTATAGATATTTAAATTCTCAAGAGTATGACGTTAATCATTTTTTGAAAAGTCATATATTTGCATATTTTGTCGCATTTTAAAATCAAATTTTTGTGTGAAAAATGCACCTTATTTTCAACTCTCGAAAACATGCAATTTTAACATTTTCATACAAGTGCGCGACGTCATGTTTAAGCCAGTTACATAAACTTTGAAAAATTTCTTCGGATTTTCATTTCCGATTCATATTATGGACGTTACAGTGTACGAAGCTGAGTAAGTCAGAAAAATCGAGGTAATATAAGCATGGCATACATTTTTAACTTCCATATCTATTATAAAATTTATTAATGCAAATAAATTATGCTATGCTTATAAATTATGCTTTATATTGTAAAATTTTAAGGCATACAAAGCTTCTAACTTAGAGTACCGGAAAAAAAATAAGGGTTAGGTTGCGTTAGTTTCATCAGCGTTTAATTACAACATATTCATGTTTCCAACGCTGCCCGGAAAATCAAGTGTTAAAGTGCTCGATAATATAGCTAAATTGTAGAGTATTTCTGGTGGAGGCGCCGGTAGTGTGACCCTCTCACGGCCATACCGGCGCCTCCACTCGCCGCGCAACAAAGAAATCGTCCTGGAGTTGGGCTGGCTAGCAGTGAGTGGCAGGAAAAACCGAAGGCGGAACACTGCCCTCATCATGAGACGCGCACGACACAAAGAAAGACAATTAAAGCTTCAACTTCCGACTGACTTTAGTCGCGAGAGGCTGCAACGGCCCTGCGATCCACGTACAAGGTAACGGTTTTCAGAAAAGCATTTAATGCTTTCAATCTGGGCAAAAGTAAAAGTTTCTATATAAATACATAATCTACTAGTGGAATTATTAACTCCAAAGATTAATAAAGTAAAGATTAACGTAATCTAATTTTAATTCCATTGCAAAATTTTAATTTTGTTTCTATTGCAAAACAAGAAAATGATAGTTCTTCTAAATTTTATTGTAGGGTAAAAATCAATTTAATATGGATATAAATGAATTTATAAACTATTCACATTGTTTTTAATCGCGAAATTCGGTAGTCTTTAAAAATATGAAAATGATATTTCAAATTGATTGATTTTATCATTTATTCAAGCTATGCTAATTGGAAAAGAAAAGTACACATGATTATCATGAAAATTTTGAAAAAATACGATGAAATTCCATATTTTTGGAGACATATTAGCATCATTCAAGATTTATTCAAAAACGACGTAATATATGCGCGACGAAGATAAACATTTTAATTAAAAATAAACAAATTGAAATGTGTCTTAATTTTCATACCACCACCGTTCTTTCACATACATTTACGCTTCTGACGGCGTTTAATTGTAACCACCACCGACCTCCCGCCTTCCTCTCCCTCTTCTCCTCTGACTGTAATGCTTCTATCGTCTCTGCCAGCTTCAGTCAACGTCCACCCCCTTCCCTTCGCCAAAACCAACACAAGAAAGAGCAAATGAAAATGCAAATATGTATTTCCCGAGTTTTACATTCGCGTTTCGAATTCGCACACGCAAATGAACGTAGTACTCGCTCGTACACACATCAAGCAAAAATATTTGTGCTGTAAGCAGTGCGACTGGTCGGTTTGAAGGCGGCAGCGGCGATGGCAGCTTGGTGCGTTTCCGTTCTTAATTGTTTTTGCATATTTTATATCGGGTTCATTAAATGCGCACGCCGAGACACACAGTCGTATAAACACAAACACATCCATATCGGCAAACACATAATATTTTATATTTAACTGCCGCCGCCTAAACGCTCACAAAGCGCAGTAAAGGTTTTACAGGGCGGCGGTGGCGGTTGTGTATGAGTGCCACCCCCGCAGCGGCAGTTTAATGCATCCGCACGCCAAGAGGCGCATATGAATAAATGAAATGCGCATTTATTATAAATTATAACGATAACCAACCCAAGGCCATGGCGTTGCGATTATTTTTTATGTTTATGTTTTTTAATGTTTCATGTTTATATGAATTAGCTTATCCTAACGTTAAACTAATTTTCTAACGCAATTTAAAGTTAGAATTACGAATTTTATGTATATGTAACGTTTTTTTATTAAAAACAGAAAAAATACAAAAATGGATTAGATCGGAAAAGAAATAAAGGTATTAAGCAATAATTAAGAATTAGAAAATGTTGATGCAACCAACCGGAACCGAGAGTGAAGTGCGTAAACTCCAACATGCGTTGGATCTCAGGTCATTCAACTTGATGGCCTGCCCCTCCGGGGACTGCTCTGGAGGAGAGTATAAATGCCACACCATCGGAATACAGCCCTTTTAGTTCTTAGAAAGTTACTTTTAAAGTATAGTAATTTATGCAGATAGTTTTCATCAAAATAATGAAACCCTTTGAAGACTAATTTTATGCACTTTGCAGAATCAGCAACCCTGCGTGATGAGGACCTAGCACGTCGTCTGTTGGTGTTTATACCTAAAAACCAACAGACGACTAATGTTGTTCAACTCAACGTACGTCCCCATCAGGAACCCTACTGGAGGAATATAAGAACGCGACACCGTTTAACCATATTACAGTTCAATTATTTACTGTCTCATTCAGCCATTAATTACAGACATATTGTATTTTACAACTACACATGCTGCCTCTCCAGGAACCGCTCTGGAGGAATATAAAAAACTCTACATTCATATTACCAGTAAAGTGTTGAGAACATAGTGAGGATGGCATAAACACCAACAGTCATTCACTCTAAGGTCATTCAACTCAAAGTGTCGCCCCTCCATGAACCGCTCTGGAGGAACACACCTCTAAACTCAACCTCCGAAGTGTTTTAAAACTGAATAAACTTATAATATACTTATAATATAATATACTTATAATTTATGCACCTACTTTTCACCGAAATGATGAAACAATTTGTCGACTACTTGTAAGCACTATGTAGACTCAGCAAACCTGCATGATGAGAACCTAGCGCAGGAGGTATACTCCAACAGACGACGCTCGTTCTAAGGTTGTTCAACTCAACGGGCTGAGTTGAGGATGGCGTAAACACCAACAGGCACTCACTCTAAGGTCATTCAATTCAAAGTGTCGCCCCTCCATGAACAGCTCTGGAGGAATACACCTCTAAACTCAACCTGCGTATTACCACAATAGTAGGTTTTTTACCTGAATAAACTATGTTTTTCCATTTAACCCACTTTTATTCCAAAAATAATAAATTATTACATATTCAACATTTGACACAACACCCAATCGAAAATATTGCAAAATAGTTCTGCAGTGTAAATAATACAGCGATAAATAAAACTCAGCAAGTGTTTTATGCGATTTTCATTGCTATAAATCCACCCCACTCGGCAAAAGAGAGCGAGCGCGAGTAAAATAAATAATTCAGAAAACTTGCGATGTATGTAATTTGTTGCTAAAATGTGTAGATGCTGAATTTATCAACGCCGGAAGCGCGCGCGCAACTAGTTGAACCGCAAAAGCATGCCAGCAGGATAATAAAACGCAGAAGTATCGCCATAAGTTACACCATCTAGCGAAGTTTCCTCAGGGTTTTCCACCACGTTCCACAGATTTCCAGTCTTCCTGCTATTCCTGCGAAGGCAAGCCCCGAGTAGTGCAAACATCGCGCGAAAAAGGATCGAGGAAAGGATCGACAGGACGTAATGAATTTCTTTGTTTCCTTCATAAATATGTAAACGTAAAGCCCGGCGGTCAATACGCCACTTCTCCACCAGTTTTTCCGGGTTTCCCTAGAGGTTCTTCGTCGATTTTTCCCATTTGCCCATCGTGTATTTATTGTGGAAAAATAGTTTGCGACGCTTCAGACTGAGAATAAAAAGCAACAAGCGTTTACAGTTGATATAAATAAGGACGCAAACAAAAAAATATTGTTGGAAAACGTGGAAATTGTAATAAATGAGTGATGCTTGAATATGTGTTCCACATATGGTGGATGTTGTGACAGGACAGTGGTTGATAAATAAATAAATAGCGTTGTCGATGTGGGGCCGTTTACTTGGCGATGTTTTTTTCGATGTCGATTTCGATTTTTCAGTCTGCTGTCGTGAAGGGTCGATTTTATGATAAATATTTACACACCTAACAGTAGGTCGGACAGCGAGGGACATTAAAAATTGAAGTTGTCAAATGGATTTTAATATTTTAGGCCCACTTTCTTGTAGTTTCTTGAGACTTTACAAGTATTAAAAGAGTATTTTTCATTCAAGTGAATGCAATGTTCAGTGGTTAATCTCAATTTTCTTTCCTTTCTTTTATTTTCTTAACCTCGTTTTAGTTCTTCGAAATTCAGTTTTATGTATCGTAATTTTGGTTTTCAGTGAAACACAATTTGTTGCAGCGACTCAGAACTTTGCAGAATCAGCACCAATAGAATTCGTAATAGTAATAAGGATCTAAAGCGCGGTCCTCATTACGTCAGTGGGTAAACACCAACAGATTCTCACTCCCAGGTCATTCATCTATGCGCGTTGCCCTTCCATGAACCACTCTGGAGGAATATAGAAGCGCCTCACCATCTCAACTCATCTCAAATTTATTTTCAATTTATACACATAGTTTTGTAAAATTTTTGATTTCAGAATATACACCATAAAATATCTCTATCTTAGGTTAGTTGTCAATAACCTAACCTAACCTGAACTATCTTCTTAATCTTGCTGATCTTATCTCTTAGCAATATGCAGAATCAGCAGAAATTACGTATGCGTTCAGCCCCGGATCATTTATCTCTACTTGCTGCCCCTCCATGAACATCTCTGGAGGAATACTTAAAATCTTTATTAATGGATCATTTTAAATAGGAAAAGAAGAAAAGTGTAATACTCTTAATCACATCGTTATATCCAAGTAAAATAAACATCTCAACTCACTTAATAATGTATTTAAAAACTTTATAACTTTCTCATACTTTCCGTAAACTTGTTAAAAATGTTATAGCCAAGAAAGATTGATCCTCAGAAAACTACTATCGCTACTCAAGCAACCCAATTTCGAAATCACATAAACAAAGTTTAAATGACATTTTATATGACTTAACATCTCTTATCTTTTAAAACCTAGTACTCATAGGTAATGAAAACTCAAGAGGTACATCTAATGTCACATAGCTGAATATGACATTAAAATTTAAGTATTTTCGTATTTGAATGCGTGTTTCTTACAGCGCAGTTAATTGTAATTGCACCTTCTCAGTATACTCCGGTTTTCCCCTC
Source organism: Mimaenictus wilsoni (assembly GCA_027575185.1). Taxonomy (NCBI): domain Eukaryota; kingdom Metazoa; phylum Arthropoda; class Insecta; order Coleoptera; family Staphylinidae; genus Mimaenictus; species Mimaenictus wilsoni. The sequence goes on along the minus strand of JAODAC010013216.1, from coordinate 14,704 downwards.
CCTCGCCGTCGGTAATTCTAATTCCACTTTAGCGTAATTCGCTAATTTAGTCGCGTATACCTTTCACGAAACGAACGACGCTTTAAAATTTACGCAAATTGCGATTATTTCACTCTCCCCACACAATGTTATCAATGTTGCTCGCTGCTCGTTGGCGTCGGCGAGATGGCATAAACGCTGCGAATGCTACGAAGGGCCAAGTGATGCAGCGGGATAAGTAATAAATGTAAGTACTCGCCGAGCCGTAGTAGCGAAAAGGGCGCTCGACGATTCCTGCGCTCGACGCAATGAGTAAAATGTACAAAATGTAA